>PVIR01000295.1:0-16427 GCA_004026965.1 Petromus typicus
CAATGTAAAATAAGGTGAAAGGGGACAATGTTGAGATTGTAACAGAAAAGTAAGGAAACAAATTTTATATATATGGGGGGGTGGTAGGGTGGGTGGGGCTATGGGAAAAAATGAGAATTAAGTTGTGTCTTATACTGGTACAAATCCCCATTATGGAGTGCAATCATGATGTGTATATTTAATGTACCAATAAAGATAAAAAAAAAAGAAGTAGAACTTTAAAGACAAAAAAAAAATACTGTTTATCAATCAAAGACATACGCTTTTAGTACAGTAAAAGATAACAGCACAAAGACAAATGTGGTTTTTCTTGTTTCTCTTTTTGGTCTTTACTATTGCAAAAATATTACATGGTGACCCTGAATAAATCTATTTGATAATGATAAGGATTAACCTCTTCAGCTCTTCAGGCAGAAGATACAGTTACAATCCTAAAGAATCTGCTTAAATCTCAAAAGGGAGTAAAATCTATCATGTGAGGCTCATAGTAGTATCAAAATGAATTAAAAGCAAGGGCAAAAGAAAAAAATCTCTAGAGATGATTCACACCTGTGGTGAGGCATAGATACATTTAGAAGCATAAACAGAAAAGAAATAGAAATCTCTACCCAAGAGGAAACATGACTATCATTTTAATGGAAAACTCCATAGTTTTGGTGAATGAGGTACAAATTTTCTGGCCCTGCCATGCACCTAGTATAAATATATGATACTGTGAAAACATTAGCCCGTGTGTTTAACAATGATCATCAATACACATCTATGAGCAGCCATTTGTAATTTTAAGTTTTATGGCCATATGATGGAAGATAATATGTCCTGTAAGTGGACCAGTTTCAATTTTTTTTTTCAATTTTGTGCAGGCATGTTGTAGTGAAGTCTTCCAAAGTAATTACAGCAGGAAACTGAGTTACAATTCTCTGTGGAAAGGAACAGTACAAAAAGTTAAGTTCCATGCTTTATATTTCATTATGGAAGTGGTGAATGTGTTAGATTGTGGACATTATGTAAGATACTGATGAACAGGGAAAGAAAAATGCAAATACTGAATACTGTAAAATAATAGCAAAATGAAAGATAAGGAAATACAATGCAGTATAGTACAGAGGGTGGTGGTTCAGTTAATGGATGGAGTTAACAGCTTAATATTTCTAACTGCCTAGAGTTTTGTTTGGTCACTAGAACACTTTCTTAAAAATTATCTGACAGATGCTCAGGAGTGAACTTACAGAAAATAATCTTGCTGACAGAACTTAACGGGGTTCCTTGGGTTTCTTTACCTGCAAAGCATAGGGGATTTCATTAAAGTAGTCAGTTGGGAGAGATGTAGGAGTGGAGTTGCACTGAGAGTTATATCAGTAATTTCCAAGGCCACAATCACCTACCTGTTCTATAAACCTCAGTTACTGTTTTTATTTGGCTTCAAATAACTAACTAATAGAAAGCTATCATCTTTAGGTACCCACACTGACCTTAGTGATTATATATTTTGCTGTGGAAAAGTTAAATGTGGTGAGTTGCAAGTGACTCTCAAACACAAGTGGAAATATTGTGTAAGACCAGTATATCCACTATATTTCTATTCTAAAATCTGAAGAAATATGAACACTGAAACATGTGTCCCCAGGGATTCTGGGAAGTCTTTCAAATGTGCACGACTTTACCACACAAGTCTTCTTCCCTTGTGACTCTTGTGGGGGGTCCTTATGGGACAGTTACCTGAGAAAAAGTTTGCCTCTTAAATGAGAAACCATTGATGATAACAGGGAGTTTAGGAATATACACATCTAAAAAGATACTCCTTATTCTTTTGGAGTGAACCAAAGCATTATCAAACTAACCTAAGGAAAGGTCTATGGTATAATACTTCCCAAAGTGGGAGGTCCAACAGAAAGTACAAAACTACATGAAACTGCAGAAATTGAACAATGAAAATTGAACTGATTGGGTGACTATAGTTGTTTTCTTCTGATTTAAAATTTAAAGTGAGACGTTGTCTGTACATAATTTGGTTCATGGGAAGTTCATACGAACTTCATGTTCTTAAAACAACTTGTTGAAGCATTAAAATGCTTTTGCAAAACCAGTGCATTTTAGAAATTGAATATTTTGAAACTCTTCCAAAGGTCTGGTTTAGATTATAGGAAAAACTCACAGGGTAATACCAAGAACTTAGAAGAAATAGTCTCAAGAATTCCTCGACAAAGAATGCCAGAGTAAAGGAAGAAATTTTACTCCAAGCTTCCCAGGATCAAGTAAAATTAGCCAAATATTTTGCTTCTCATTCATTTTGTATATCTAGGAATAAGTGACAGTTTTGGTGAAAAGCCAAAAATCCTCTGCCCACAAGCGATAAAAAAAAAAAAAAAAAAAAAAATCAGAATGAACCTCATTGTGTAAGAGTTTCACTCAGTACCCAAGCCGAATTGCTCAAATGAGTACTGTGCTATAAATTACAAAGTATGCATCTTCAGGGAGCTACTTAAATGAGAAAAAGTTGGAGAACAACATTACATTAAAAGAAAATCCAGGGCATTTGAATCAATCAGCCTTTTCCATTGTACTCTACTTCTAAGAGGCAGGTGCAATCTTTTCAAATGTCTATCTGCAACTTCAAGCTTCCGGCACAAAGATGATAAATATTTACTGATTAAACATTTAATCGGGGTTTAGAGGTTACTGTGAAGATATTTCTGGGAGAAATGAGTAATTTTTTTTAAAGTGAGTATGCTAGAGTTATGGATTTGGAAGACTATTTTTAACTTTCTTATTCAGTTAAAATAGTAGGCAATGATAGATAGTGTAGAACTATGTGTCCAGTCACATAAGACATTTTAAAACCTATGAGTCTTTCCCAAACATAATTTATGAAAATGTCCTTCTACTAAAAATACTTGGATCAAGTAATTATCTACTTTTGAATTTTAATGAATAGGCCATCTGTTCTTTCAAATTGAAAAAATGAAAATTTTCTACAAGTTAGAAGTATTTGATGAGATGTTCCTTGTAACAAAATCTGTTTAATGGTATTTTGTTATACTTAACCTAAAGGTGATATGCAGCCTATACCAAGTTTTGTAAACTAAATCATGAAAAAAGTGCTTCTTTTGGTCACATAATAATTACATTGTCTATTCCACTGACAGGTTATATTTATAATTATCAAAAGCTAATTTTATTAATATAATTGCCACAAATGCTCTGTTCAAATGAATCATTGGGAATATGTCCATTTTCATCTGTCAGGATTATGACAGATTTAAGCTGGGCACACACTGTTTTATGGGTTATCTGTGTAATGATGAATAACAATTGTTTTCATTCTCTTTATTGTCCATTCTGAAAGCGTGGCTTCCTTTGTGTTATGCTCATGAATATGATAGCTAGTTGCCACATGAGACTATTTAAAGATAAATTAATTGATAATAAAATATAAACATTTCCTCAACTGAACTAGCTGATATTATCAAACATTCCATGTGGCTAGCAATTACCAAATTGAACAGCACAGAAACATCCCATCCCTCCGGAGGTTCTACTGGACAGTGCTGTGCTGCGACATTCTTTTCATTCTATGCTTTGAATTTTTTTCTTGTAAAGTTGCATACTATGGTTTATATGTAGATATCTCCCCAAAGCTCAAGAGCTTGCAGGTTGGGCTTTGAAGAAGAGAGGGGACCATGGAAGCTGGTAATCATTAGACTTTAGAGCTGATTTACTGTTTGGAAGTTTCTAATCAGAAGAGGTGGTCACTGAGGCCATAGCCTGGAAAGGTTTCCCTCTCTTCCTCCCTTGATGGCTTCCTGCTTCCTCCTGCTCCCCCATCCTGAGCAGCTCTCTTCTGCCATGCCACCCTGCTGGGCGCCACTGACTATGGACAGAAACCTCTGCCAAGTGTAACCAAAGCCAACCTTTCCTTCTTCAGCCTGTTGCTGTCCGGAACTGTGTAACAGTGGTGAGTTAAGGATTTAAGATCTGTACCAGAGAAGTGGGACTCTTGCTGTCACTGCCACTAGTTTCAGAAGCACTTGAAACTCATTCTTGTGAAGAATTTAGAAAGGTTTGGCAATATTGGCTGGATAATCAGCCCTAGAATGCCATACGCCAAGCGTGACAAGAGATTCTGGTCAGAGTGCAGAAGACTAGAGTGTTAATATCAAAACAAATATAGATGGAAAAGACTAGTCTGAGGAGGTTTTGTCTGAGGACAATAACTTCACTGGAGGTTGGATCTTGTGTTTTATGCTCCGGCAAAAAATTTGCCTATATTTGCTTATCGACCAAGACTTTATGAAAGACAGAGGGCTAATAAATCTGAAGGAAGAAATTTAAAGGTAGCCAAATGTTTCGTAGGTTTCCCTGTATTGTTGGGGACTTTAGGTCAACTTTACATTGAGAATGGAATGAAACCTCCACACTGTAAATCAAATCTCTTTTTCCCCTTTTATTATAGATAGATGAGTTAAGATGAGTTGAGACTGTTTGAGAACTCTGCTAAGAATCTTAAGAGAATCTTCCCATTTTTATTTGTTGTGTGCCTTGTGCCTTGTAGCGTGACCTACATGACTATAACTTGTAATTTTATTAGATGATCATGGCTGTGGACTATGGGTTTTTCCCTTGTGTAAAGTGGGGTCCCCAGGCTACCCCTGGGGTCCCCCTCTTTCCTCTCAAGATTTATCCTATCAACAAATATCTCCCTACTCTTAACCTCCATTGTTCCTAGAATTTATCCTTTGATATTTTAGAGAATAAGAACTCAGTATATCAGACAGCTAACAGGTTGAAAGATATTTCACCTCTGCTATTATTTCCTATATCACTTTAATTGGGAGGGGTTTGGTATTTTGCCCAAGCATTGAAGAAAGTAACTAAGGCAGTTTGTATACTGGAGGTTTGATCTTCAGCATGGCAGGAGGCAGCAGAGGTAGAGCCTGATGGGAGACTCTGAGGCCAATGGAGGACTGCCCTCAGACAGATTATGTGATCTTAGCATTTTACTCCCTGTCTTCGCTATTTCCCTCAAACTTCATGACATGATACAGACAAGAGGGTCCTTTCCAGAGCCATGCCAAGCAAGGCCAGGGCCATAATCTCCTTCAAAACAGTGAACCAAATATACCCCTTGGCTTTATAAAGTTTGCCTGTCCCAGGTACATCCCTGCAGTAACACAAAACAGAAATAAACACTGTAACACCCCTCTGAAGAGTCATTCCTTCCTTCATCCACGAACAATTTTTCACTTCCAGTCTCAGTTATTATCCAAACAATCACCAACATTCCCCCTACTCAGTTCTTTATAATATCAGACCTTTTTACAATATGTAGACCGATCTATTATCACTTCTAATTTTTAAAGTTCCTGAGGAGAGAAAAGAATAAACTTCATGTATTGTTTTATGAAATATAAACAAAATTGGAGGCACTTTATAAATAATGCATGACAGCAGCATGACTTTGAAAATATGCTGCATGCATACCAGCAGCCGAAGCTTTCAGCCTAATTAAAAATGAAAATACTATTATAATCTGAAATTATATCTCAGTTATCTAATTAGAATGCCTGGTACTACTCTCAGAGAAGGCATTCAATATGCTACCTTTTAAAAATGAGCTTAATTTTTCTTCTCCTATTACTCAAAGGCAAAAGCAGATTCTTCACATACTGTGATCCGATTCAACAAGGACTGTACCATCACATTTGAGCTTCCTTGGAGACAAGATATTCCTGTCATGTGGGATTTCACCTAGAAGATAACTGGCTAGTGAGATAATACACTGTGGGAGAACAGAGGAAAACCGAGGCCTAATTGGCCTCCTCTGTGAGCACAAAGAGAAAGGCTGCATTCAAGTTGACAGCATAGCGCAGGTTCTGGGGAAAAGTTAAGACAGCTGAGATTGAGTCGTTTACCTGAGTATGTACTAATGGATATCAGGAAGCAGATGAATCTTGTTACTTTGATTGCTTGTGCCCTGTCTGAGTGAATAAAGGGAAAATGAGTCACAAGCTGTAGGCTTCTCTGTCTGCTAGAGGAAGCTGACTGTATGTTAAATTGGCTCTGAGTCCATTTGTGATCCATCCTTATTTGCCCCTGGGTCAGGGAGAACAAAGTAGGGGGGTTTAAGTTCCCCACAAGTGGCACCTGGGTGGGAAAAGTTCAGAGGTGTGGGATGGGTCCCCATGGGTGCTGCGTGGGACCAGCAGCAAAGGTCAATGGCCAGCTAGGTGACTGGCTACAACACATCACTCTGCAAGTTCTGATCTTTGACTTTGGACAGGGTAGCTACTTCACTCCCCATTCTACCTCCACTGAGCTAATATCCCAGAGCAGCCCGTTGAAGGCAACACCAGGAGGTTCATTTCTCCAAAGGCTTTTCATTCCAGAGTGCTCCATGCAAAAGCCAAAACTACTTACAGACATGCTGATTTTAAAGTAACATCTTGCTGGATGTTTCTAGTTACAATATACATCCAGCATAATAAACTCTTCTCCTTTCTACTCCGTTCATTTGTCCTGCTATGCTTTTTATTTTTTCCTCTTGTCTCATAGTTCTCTACATAAATAAGTATTCCCCCCCCAGCCACTTTGTCTTCTATTAAGAAAATAATCTTTTCCTAGCAGGTAATGAGGGCACTAAGTCTTTTTACTGATTAAATTAGAGTCTTGTTTGTAAGAGATGAATAAATATATTTTTATTAATTTACAGATGATGGATTGATTTATTGTGGATTTAACAAGACTTAAAAATGTTTTGCAGTACTCAAGTGTCCTTCTGTACACAAAATACTCACAGAATTTTAAGTACTGATTTCTGTTACCCACTCACCCACTAAGTAGGACCAACTGACCAGATTCATAAAGTTTCCAGATAATCTACATTTTCTGACAGGTTTGGGCTTGAAGACAGTTATAACCCACACAATGTGATAAAGCAAACTAACCCATAAACAAATCATTAAAGCTCCCATTCAGAGGGATGAGATGGGAAATAGAAGAAAGGCTTGGATTTTGAAGAGAAAAACAAGTTAACCTTCTCTGAAACTATCGGTATCAAAATGATTATGACAGATTCATGAGATTTATTAGAGTTGATGTATTCCACTGGGAGAAAAACAGCAACAGGAAAGATCCTTCATGGAAGGATATTCAAAATGTCATCTTTTAAAAAAATCAAGGCTTATTTTCAGAGATCAGCAAACTTTCTGTACAAAGTCAGAGAGGAATGTTTTAGGTTTTAGAGGTCCCAATCATTTTTGCTGTAGCTACTGAATTCTGCCATTGTAGTTAGTGTAAAAGCAGTCATAGACAACACATTGTGTGTGGGGCTACATTCTAATAAAACTATTTTAGAAAATAGGATGAAGACTGGGTTTAGTCTTCAGACAGTACTTGCTTTTGTCTGCTAAATTATAAGCAGAATTTCACATTGTTTAGGGACAGATGCCACACATTTTTTGTTAATGTAAATACTTCATGTTGGACAGAAGTTTATTCACATGGTACAGGCTATTTTACTCCCCTTATATACTTTTTCTCTGAAATTTATAGATTAGCCTTAATTATTTTATGACACATTTAGCTTACCAATAAAAACAATGTTTGTAAGAAAATATATCTTTAAATTGTGTCTTATACTGGTACAATCCCCCATTGTGGAGTGCAATCATGATGTGTATATGTAATGTACAAATAAAGATTTCAATTGAAAAAAAAAAGAAAATATATCTTGTGCCGGGGATTCAGTTCAGTGGTTCAGGCACCTGTCTTGCAAGTGCAGGGGCCCGGGTTCAATCCCCAGTAAACTACATACACTACTGGGTGTGGAAACTCACACCCAGAAGCAATCAGTATCACATACCACAGTGCTGGGCATGGTGGCTCATGCCTGTAATCCCAGAACTTAGGAGGCAGAGGCAGGATTGCTGTGATGTGAGTTTGCAGCTGAGCTCAGGGCCAGCCTGAATCATAAAAGCGAGACCCTGTCTCAAAAAAAGAAAAAAAAAAAATATATATATATATATATATATATTTTAAAAATATAAGTTGTCCTTTACTTATGTTAATCACAGTCTATCTAGTGTATAGTGCTAGCCAGGCTAAAAAACACACATGCTATAATTATACCTTCAACTATTACAAATGAGGAAAGTCATCGCAGGCCAGTGGTCCCTAAAGGATATAAAAAGGCAGACTTTGAAATGGAACTACCATGATACATTAGCTAAATTATATTAATTCTAAATACAGTTTATTTTTTTTTAAATTTTAAAACTTAAAAATTAAAAAAATTAGAACCAAACTTTCTAGTAACTCAGCACTAAAAACATACATTGTTTCAAGCTTGACATAATGTCCCAAGTAAGAGTTGTTTCAAATCTGAAAATTTCCAGCATGGAGCTTGACATTACAAAGGTGGCTCCAGCTGTGAAGGGCTGGTTAGCTCACACTGTCTATCCACATAAGTAGATTTTAGTGAAATAGCTTGCAGACCCTTTCTAGTGAAACAAGAAAAATTGCCAAGTTTTAACTATAAATAGCTCTAGAAAACTTCAACTAGGATGACTAGTAAAGTTAGAAAACTAAATTCTAATGTGCTCCTATGAATCTTATAAAAAGACAGATGCCAAAATCTGAAAAATATAGCCTAAAGGCAAGAATCAGGATTCTGAATGCCTAAAGCTGAAAAGAACAGAATATAGGAGACAATTATAAATCTTGGTTACACAAGAATGGGTAGGCAAAAGTATGATTCAGAAGAACAATTCTCTTCAAGTCATGAAATATTAGATTCAAGATCAGAATGATCAATCCTTGATTTCCAAATGAGAAAAATTAGTTACCAGAAGGTCGATTTCTTGGGTTTAAAAAAAAAAAAATGTCTGCACGAGCTGACTTAGATTTCAGACCTTCCTTTTTCAACTTCTGCTGGGGTTGTTTGTCACCCCAGCATTTCTCTTCTAAAAGTCCGAGAAACAGGATGGGAAGGCTAGCCAGCTCTCCACTGCGGAGTCTACTGTTCCTTATCACCACAGTACTTGTGGAAAATGAGAATTAGCTTTCTTGGACTGGTATTGGAAGAAAAATGTCCGTAGAATTATGAAAGAATTGTCATAAAAACTTTGGCTAAGACTAAAAGTGAAAATTCAGGAAGAGAAAGGAATGAGATAGTCATGTTTATTTTTTGTTCATAGTCTACTTCCTCATTCATAAATTCGCAGTCTATCGAGTCAAGTAAAAACAAAGCTGACCAAAAAATTCAGATAGTCTCTATAAAAATTGAAAATGGACTCTTAGACCTTTAGTATTTCGTTCTGCTTTCTTTCATTAAGTTTCCCTTAGGATTACTACCCCACATTGAAACAGAACATAAAACAAAAAATAGCACCTACAAGTTGACTTAGGAAGGAAGTGGGAACTCAAGGATAAAGTCACAAAAAGTCATTTACTCTAAGAAACTAATATTTCTTTAGATTTTCTTTAAATTTTGAAGGACTTTAATATTTCAAGCCAATGTTTATTGCATTGATTGTTTTCTGAATTCTATAGGCTTCTCTCTTCTTTTTACAAATTTCATTTAATTGAAATACAGCCAGGAAAACTACCTAGAATTTTCACTTTCCTGATAGTTTCATTGCTCTCTTACTTCTTTGGGTAGCCTCTACTTTTCCCAGAGAAGTGTCTCTTTATAGCAAATAAATACAAATTGCATACAACAAATATAATGGTATTCATCATATCACCAGCATCACATTGACATGGCAAGTTGATCTTTGGTTTATAGCAACACTTTGGTTCAATGTACAAAAATGCCAAAACTTATAAGTATCACAATCAATTTAAACATTGAAAGTAGTTGCTATGTTTATATATTATAATTGGTTTTAGATGATTTCTACTCAAAATACATCGATTCACTTATGCTAATACTGAAGATCTGATATTTATGCAATTTCTCAAAATTTTCCTTTAGCTCTCCCTAACCATAATCTCCCCCAAGATAGAACTGTGATATTTTCTCATCTGAAATAAAAAGCTCTACAACATTAAAAAATTCTCAAAGATACCATTAAACTTAAAATAATAGAATTTTCCTTAGATTACAGGAAACAAGTTACACTATTTAAAGATAAACTGCAGCATAAATGATGGGATGAACTATCACACTTGATGTCAAAAGAACTTTCCTCTTATCCTTGCTCAGTAAGCAGCCAAGAGGACAAGTCCTTTAACTTTCCATGGCCTCAGCCTTCATCTGAAAAAAGTGATCCTAGATAATGTAAAATGGCACCTGACTACATGATTCTTAAATATTTATTAAAAAATAAAAACACTCATGAAATTAAATCTAATTTTCAGTATTTTATTTTTAAAGGAACAGAGAATTTTCCAATTTTTTTGTAAACCATTAGTCTCCTTAACTTAGAGACATATTTCTCACTATTCCACCTGCTAAGTATCATTTACACAGATAAACACACAAAATTCTGAATGACTCCTGGATTCTTCAAATGCCAATGCAGACATCTCAGAATATCCTGCCCTTGGAAGTTCCCAGTAAGCAGGTGGACATGTGTATTTGCAAGGCTGGGCTTTCTGGTGAGGGCTCTGGACAGATCAAGTGACTAAGGACAGTAGAAGACAAAAAGGAGCAAAGAGTCCCCAGTGCTTTCTTCCATTTTGGTGTGAACCAATCCAGTACTTTGAGAACAATTATTTTCAAAGTCTCAGTAGCTCTTAAGGGCCATCACTCCACACTGCTACAGTGGGGAACAAATCCCTACCATGTGAAATGTAGGCGACAAACCATATTGACATCAGCAAGACCAATTGACAACTTTACCTTCTAAGTAATACAACACACTGAAGTATATAGTCCAGTTAGGGCTTGTCCTGTTTAGACAGCACAGCGATTCCAGCAGTGATAAGATAATAATGCTAATAGTGCCAAGGGGGGATGCCAGCAGAGAAGGACTCAGACTGACGCCACAATGCTCAATTGGTGGTAAAGAATAGTCACTCTTTGGGGCCGGGGATTTAGTTCAGTGGTTCTGGCGCCTGTCTTGCAAGCGCAAGAACCCGGGTTTGATCCCCTGTTAACCACATACAATACTGGGTGTGGAGACTCACCCCAGCAGCAACCAGTATCACATACCACAGTGCCAGGTGTGGTGGCTCACACCTGTAATCCCAGCACTCAGGAGGCAGAGGCAGGAGGATTGCTGTGATGTGAGTTTGAGGCTGAGCTCAGGGCCAGCCTGAACTACAAAGCCAGACCCTGTCTCAAAAAACCTAAAAAAAAAAAAAGTAGATTGTAGCAGTGCCTTTGAATGCCTCTTATTTTATTTCACCAACACAAAGTTCACAGGATGGAAGTAATTATCCAAAGCCAGGGAAGAGACTGACACACAGTGATGTCAGATCTACTAAGTGGCTGCTTCTACGCTGGGGTTACTGGTGCAGAAAGTATGATCCTCGCGTTCGAGATCCTACACTATCACCAGCCATCCCAGAGTGAAAGTCGTGGGTACCTCCTAGTTATAAAGGTATCTGAATATCCTCTGCTATTACCTATTAACTATATATCAGTTTCCCATTCAGATTGTTTTAGAATTCAGATTGGAAACTGACAATTCGATGAGCTTCTCAATTTGGGGGGGGGGGATTAATTGTTCATTCCAGGTGGTCCTCAAGGCTTTTGATTAATCAGATTTGCCCTTTACTGCAATCTGGATATTTCCCTAGGGAAAGTCAAATCAACTGTTTAATTCGTGAAAGTGTTCATTTATAAATTTACCATTTGCAGCTCCTCATTACAATAGATCTGGCAGTTCTAAAATGTACCCCTGCAGAATTCCAAACTAGAAAGCAGCTATTGAAGCACAAAGTGAATGCGGATCTGATAAGCCATGCAAATAGTGAATCAAAACTCTTCCAGCCAGGTGATCAAAGGCCACATTGTCAGTGATAAATCAATTTAATAGTCTGCATCCTCAACATAAAAGAAAAGGTACTGTGTTTCCCAAGACACCAGAAACCGTGAAAATGAAAACAAAAATCAGGCCAGTCACAAAAGTGAACAGCATTATACAAAAATACCTTAGCCACTAATTCTCAATCCCTGCAAGGGCACTGTACACAAGATGCAGCTAAGAAACTATCACAGCAAGGGGACCATTAAGTAGTCCTGACAACTCAAAGCTAATTGAGATCCTGAAATGAGACAAAATGTCAGATAAAACATAATGGAATATAAAAAAAGTATGGGATTTAATTAATTCTTATGAATCAGCACTGGTTCACTAATTGTAACAAATGTCCGAATGTAGTGTAAGAATATTTACTGGGGAAAATATCTCAAACAACACAAAATAGATGATTTAGGAAATGTTTATAGATTTTGTGATTATTTCATATTAGCCTACTTAAGAATCCTAGGGAAAACATACTTAGTTCAGAAAATAGGCTTAGAGCAATTTACTTAAACAACAACATAAAAAAGACAGGCTCCCACTCCCCTACATAAAATTCAAGGTGAAGAAATATCTCACCTGGCTAAGCTTTAAAAGGAGAGATAAAAGCTCCTGCAGATAGATGGGGCAGGTTCCAGGCAGCCAGCAATTGGTTAACAAGCACATCAGAACACTGTGTGAAGTGCTAAACAGTGAATGGAAGAAGCATGAAAGACAGCAATGGTACCATCTAAAGCGTGACCATGGGTGGTGATTGGTGCCTGGCTTCTTATTTCATGAATTCTGAATCCATGACCTCTGATAAGTCATGTAACTATTTTGAATGCTACATTTTCTATTCTTGCAATGTGAATAAATGGATTTAGCTTATGCTATCCCAGTGATGACAGCCAGTGCATGGGCAAGGTAGTGGCCACTATGTTCATCAAGACATCAGCCAACCAAATCAAACATGGTGGCTCATTTTGAGACTTGAGTTCCCACACTCAGAGTATGACAGCTGTGTTACATCCACCACCAAGGATGCTTTGAGATGAATATAACCTCATTTTCTCCATTCACTTTTAAGAATATATAAGAAGCCATTTTTTCAGTGTAACAAGCCAAGTTGAAGTTCAATTGAAGGGTTTTGCTTAGGCTTGGAGGATGATAGTCACACCACTCCCAAGGCACCTCAAGAAGATGGGGGGAGGGTGTCCCTGAGCTCCTGATATGGTTCACTAAGAAGGAAGCTTTGAAGCATGTTATTTCTGGGATGATGATAGCACCAATGAGGAAGACGTCCGTCACTGTTTTTTATGTATTTCACAATACAAATAAACTAAAAATACAAGCTCTTTTTCTTCTTATCCTTGCCTTCCACAGACAGTATCACTTATATACAATAGCAGTAGCTGACAATTACCTCTGCCACTTATCAGGGACTGTAGTGGCAAAACATTTACAGATAGAATCTCTACACCTTTCAAACCCACTGAAAGTAGTTATTGCCTTTGTTTTATGGACAGCTCATTAGGAGATAGAGGTTAAATCACTTGCTGAAAGTCATAGTCAGCAAACAATTTGAAACCTTATTATATATTAGTGCTTATCCTTTTCTCTCCACGAGGGTATTATGGTGTTTAAAGGTTATCACTGTACCATCAACCAAGATCCTGAGAACAAATGCTCAAGAAAACATGAACATAATTCCATTTCCACAAAATAGCTGGGATACACAGAAGTACAATCAAAGTCTAGCATCAAATAAAGGCTTAAAGCTCCCTTTAAGTAGTCATATGCACCTAATTCTCCACCAACATATCACACCATTAGAAAGTTATGTGTTGAAATGTCTACAACTCCCTCCAAACCTCGTCCTCTAAGAGCTTCTCACTATTCTATCAGCACCTCCTAGTACAATACAAACACACAGAGAATTAACATGAGAAAATGAGAATGGATTAATCTAAATATGTTTTAATACATATCCTGTACCAACCCAAGAAAAATAAAAGTTCAAATTGCAGACCCGCTGTAATAATATGGAAGAATATAAATACACAAGCCCTCAACAAAACAAGAAGTCAAAAACATGAACAAGAGCCAGACATACAGCATCATCAGAAGGTTTGTCCTCCTTTTCTATCAACAGTAATGCCCTGGGGTGTAGGCAAGTGCTAATCACTCTGCCATAATAAAGTCAAGAGCCTACACCAATGGTTAAGGTTTTATGAAACTCCAGGAAATACAAATGAGATCATTATCATCCTAAAGCCTCAAAACACCACCAGTAAAAATCAGTCCATTGTAAATAAAAAAAGTTTATGGATTTCTCGTACCATAGCTGTCAACCACTGCACAAGTAAATCAAATCTGGATTCTGTAAGGTTCATCTTACACCAAACTCCTCCAGATCCATTATCCTGAAAGTCCCTACAAATGCCTGTCTTTTATAAATGCAGTTATACCCCAGATCTGCCAGA
The DNA here is from genome assembly GCA_004026965.1 of Petromus typicus. Taxonomy (NCBI): domain Eukaryota; kingdom Metazoa; phylum Chordata; class Mammalia; order Rodentia; family Petromuridae; genus Petromus; species Petromus typicus. Next base: position 14,438 of record PVIR01000295.1, read on the forward strand.
TACCTCACTGGGAAAATAAAAAAAGGCATTTGTAAAAATAGCAATTAAATTATTCTTCTCTACAATTGCACGCTGAAGTCTTTTATAACCGACCACTTGCTTTGTTACATGTCATTGATTTTATAACATATGAGGCAGTGGGAGGTGAAGGTCATGAATCCAACAGTCTACTTCTGCTCATACAGGTAACAGGCATTGCTCCAGATGAAAGGAGTTTTCCCACAAACAACACTTGGGAAATTAGAATCTGCAAACTGTTGTCACTACTACTTCATATACATGAATCCAATAAAGCTGAACCTCCCATAAGTCTTAAAAATAAAATGAGAAAGATAAAGAATGAAAACACCATATGTGCCCGTCTTATGTTTTAAACAGCTAATTGTCCTCCAGTCTGTCAAATGCTCAATCTACAGAGATGTTTCCACTTTAGTGTTAAATTTCAGTCTCATGAAGGAAAAGCCACAAGATCAAAACTGCCTTTCTTTCTGAGCAGGTGTTTCAGCTGCCACAGAAATGTATCCCAAGGTAGCTGCGACATTCATTTAAAATGCATGTTTTGGCCGAGTGATCCTTAACCTGGAACAATTTCCACTCTCTACTCACTGGCAGCTGATACCTTCATCAGTGCCAGAAAAATGCCATTTTCTCATGGAGCAGTTTGCCCCTTTCAATCGCTAGTTCGTCTTTTCACTTTGCTGTAGGCGTGATGAACTGGCAGATACACTGACTGGGCAGCAGCAAGATTAAAAGGTTGCTTGCAGTCTGCGATAGGGATTTGAAGGCATCTTGCCTTGCGGTTAAGTTGCCCAAATCACACCCCACATGGCTGGAAATTTCAGCACCCAGCTACCAGCCACAGACCTTGCCAGCCTTGTTGAAAGAGGTACACCTGCTCAGAATGGCAGTTGGAATACACTAGGGGAAACATTTTGAACTTGTCAGAAAAGCTGGCTTTGACTTACAGCTCTGCTAAGCACTTGCTGTGGAATCTGAGCAAAAATGTTAAATTCCAAAACAGTTTCCTCACCTGTGCAGAAAAGGTTTTAATGCCTACTTCAACATGCAAAATAATTGGGAGAGATAACGGAGGAGAGTTCCAAATGGTAAATCAAGCTAGGAACTAAGTAGAGTTAATCCCACCTGTGCATTATGGAAGATTTCTGGGTTACACTATTAAATACCATGTTTGAGTATTTTATTTCAAGGTACATAGTAGATGCTTTTACTGTAAAGCATTGTTTAATTCATGGTTCCCCCACAACTGTCACAAGGATGAAGTCCTCATCACATAGTCATGAGTCACCCAGAAGAGGATATGCTCTCAGAAGAGCACCCACGTGCAATTTCATTATTAAGAGAATGTCACGGGCTGAGGATTTAGCTCAGTGGTTCCGGCGCCTGTCTTGCAAGAGGAAGGACCCGGGTTCGGTCCCCGGTTAACCACATACAATGCTGGGTGTGGAGACTCACGCCCAGAAGCAATCAGTACTACATACCACAGTGCCGGGCGTGGTGGCTCATGCCTGTAATCCCAGCACTCAGGGGGCAGAGGCAGGAGGATTGCTGTGACGTGAGTTTGAGGCTGAGCTCAGGGCCAGCCTGAACCATAAAAGTGAGACTCTATCTCAAAAAAAAAAAAAGAGAGAATGTTACACACAGTGTACTTGCACTCACCTTAGGGGTGTGGCCAACATGCCCAGACCATTTTTTAAAATTAAAAAAACCAGTTTTATTGTTTAAGCTTTTTAGATAAATACTAAGACATGAGCCTACACAAGCCTAACCCTTGATTATCAGTATCACTGCTGTCACATCTTGTCCTACTGGTAAGTTTTCAGGGTCAGTGATATGCATGGAGCTGTCCTTTCCTCTGCCATCCAGGCTTTCTTCTGGACAATTCCAGAGTGACCTGCCGGCCTGAGGCTGCTTTACTGTTGACTTTTTTTTTTTTTTTTAGGTTTTTTGAGACAGGGTCTCCCTTTATGGA
>PVIR01000295.1:16527-109467 GCA_004026965.1 Petromus typicus
CCAACTCACATCACAATCCTCCTGCCTCTGCCTCCCGAGTGCTGGGATTACAGGCATGAGCCACCACGCCCGGCACTGTGGTATGTGGTACTGGTTGCTGCTGGGTGTGGGTCTCCACACCCAGTATTGTTATGTGGTTACCGGGGAATCGAACCTGGGCCCTTGCGCTTGCAAGACAGGCGCCAGAACCACTGAGCTATCTCCCCGGCCCCTACTGTTGACTTTTTTTTTTCATATGTTTGAGTACTAAAATAATTTTAAGGTACAGCATATGCCAGTAACAGTCGTTTATTATCAAGTATTATGTACTAAGCATAATCCCATTGCTATATTTTACTGTAACTGTTAGCATGATTTGTTTATATCAGCATCACCATGAATGTTTCAGCAACACATTGTGGTGTATTACCGTGGCTGATGGGAATGGGTCATAGGGATTGTTCATTTCCATTACAATCTTAGGGGACTCTGTCATAATTGTCTTCTGTCAACAGCCGACAGTCTTTTATGTTGCATGGCTGAAATCCCATGTGAAGATACCATGTACACACATTTCACATGGTAGAATGTGGATCACTAAGAGTGAACATTGCTGGTGCCTGGTATTTTACAGTCTTTCAGGTTGAAACATGACATAAAAATAAAGGTCTCTAGGGCCGGGGATATAGCTCAGTGGTTCCGGTGCCTGTCTTGCAAGTGCAAGGACCTGGGTTCAATCCCCGGTAACCACATAACAATACTGGGTGTGGAGACTCACCCCAGCAGCAACCATTACCACATACCAGTGCCGGGCGTGGTGGCTCACGCCTGTAATCCCAGCACTCGGGAGGCAGAGGCAGGAGGATTGCTGTGACGTGAGTTTGAGGCTGAGCTCAGGGCCAGCCTGAACCACAAAGTGAGACCCTGTCTCAAAAAATCTTAAAAAAAAATAAATAAATAAATAAAGGTCTCTAGCAGGGGAATGCTGTGATTTTTATCATTCATTTTCCTTTCCAGGCGGTTTTGTTTCTCATAATCTCATATAGAATGCTACCTACATAATGGCTTTTCCACCTGCAAAATTTAATCATTATAATCAATGCCTTGTTCAGAGAAGTGTGAGAATCTATAAGAGTAGTAGAAATGCACAAGCTAGTAAATGGGGCAACCAGCCTGAAAGTCTTCATTAACTCAGGTCTTCTGTGTAAAGAAATCTCGATTCTTAAATGTCTCAGTGAGTGCAACCATGTTAACCACTGAAAGAATCCACTAAACACAATGTTCCTTTTTTTACCTTACTCTCAAACCAACAGAGAATGAAATAGTGATTCTAAAACCAAGGATCTATCAATTTCCAGACTTCAAGCTCTGTCTCCCTCTCCCTCTCTCCCTCCCTCCTACCCTTCCCCACCTCTCTCCCCTTTCTCTCTTTCCTTCTTTTTGTAGCTCTTATTCAGAAAATGTTCATGAAGAGTTTGATTGGAGTCAAGGCTCTCTAGTTTGATAACATCCCAAGATCAACTTGTTGATTTTTTACTTAGAGACAATGTATATGTTCTGAAGAGAAATATTTATTTCTTAATTCATCAGGGCCTATTTTAATAAGCTATACTTTGTTTTTTTGATGTGGTTATTCTATATATATTTTTTTTAGATCTAAAAATAATACTACTAGCAACATACTACTTGGATGTTCTTTAGTTAACGTCATGAAAAAACTCAGTGGATGAAAAAGAAGAAATGGGTGAGGTGGACCCAGAAATTGTGATGGCAGGAGAGTAAGCAACAAAAACAAGAGTGTTTGCTAGATTGGACACTTGTCTTGAATGAGGGGTCCCCGCCCTCACCCCACACGTGGCCCATTGGAGGAAGTTGGAGGTGGGACAGCAAAGTGACACTTCATCTACATTTCAGCTGTTCCACTGCTCCTCCCGTATTGTGGTTCGAGCTCCACCGCAACAGTCAGACAGATGACCGGGCAGCGTTAGATTCTCATAGCACAAAGAGCCCCCCACCCCAAAGAGTGTTTGAGGCAAGCAGGTTATGAGCTACTTAACCACTAATGCTGGGTGGTGAGGTCATGCTGAGGTCACGCTGAGGAATGTCGCTATTATGAATCTCAAACATACACCCATCCGAAAAAGAAACCAAAACAACCACCATCCTGAGCTGCTCCACGGGAAAACTCTTCACAAAACTAGTCGCTGGTGTCAAAAAGAGGTTGGAAGCCTCTGTCTTAAATTACAATTATTATATATGGAAAATTATAAGCTGACACCCTAAGATACAAATGACTCAAGCCCTGCCTACCATGGACTTAAAAAAAAAAAATTCCAGGGACTTGTACTACTTGGGTGACCTATTACATTTCTCAGTAGCAAGCAAGTATTGTTCAAAGTAAATTAGGAATTCACAAGGCACATTTTATTCACCTGTTTGAACATCTGTCGGGCTGTGCTGCTCAACTTGATTTTGCGCTTCAACTCCCTAAGCTTTCCCTCGTAACTCTACAAAGTTGCAGATTTTAAAAACATTTTCTTGATATTACAAAATATCTAAAGTATAGTTTATGCCTTTATCTAAAATTAAAACATGAGAGACCATTACATCTGAAATTTTAAAACAGTTACTTTATTGAAATGAAGTATATGTCTGATGTGCACAAGCAAATAGGGAGATTAATATATTTTAGTATCATGTGATTCTAGAAAGACCAATTATACGGACCTGAAATTTCTGTTTAGCTCTCTTATGAACATCAAGCCTGTTGGCTGCACATTTCTTTGCTGATTATAGCATTCAAAGTGTCTCATTTCCTGGTAGAAGAATCAAGGCTCTATTAAATTCACCATGCTGAAGGGCATCTTACCTAATTTGCTGCCATATACCTGTGTAAGTACTAGTAGTATATGCTGTAACAGTGAAAACACACATGGGAAAATAGCTATGTTTTTTTCCTTATGTTTGTTTAAAATATGTGGGCAGACTTTTGTTACTTCCACAGAAAAGAGAAACAACTTCGAAAATTATTATTATTGAAATACACCAAAAAATAGAAAAAAAAAAAAAGGCTTCTATTTTACTGCCATTGAAATTATCCCTTCCATTTTTCTGTGTTTTCTTAGATTGTGTACTTGTCCATTTGGCACTCATTCACAAAGTCTGCTTTGTGTATTCTTGATGTCTGACATTTGTGGCCTTCAGGGACAGCCAATTCTTACAAATAGTAGAGGCTTCCTTGGTGGCATGGCTTTCAAATGTAAACTAGTTAGTCCAGAGCCCAGACCTTCCACCATTTCCTTTATTAAGCTTTCACACATCAAGCCAAAATTCTCATTGTTCTATATCAGCCCAAGGCCAGGTACCAGACAAGACGGAGCTATGTGCCAAGGGTCACTAGAACTATTCAAACTAACTAAACCCAAGTCATTTACCTTGTCAGCTGTATTAAGGGCTCAGGTCTAGCTTTCCCCTTGGTCTTTTGTGGTGCCTGATTAGACCTTGTTCTTCCCCACAGAATCCTGGTGGCCTCTTCATGTCATCACAGAATCGCCTCAGTAAATTAAAATCAGATGGCTGCAACCAATGATGTACCTTTTCTTCTTTCATACCACTGCTTATACCAGCTGCAATAGTAAATACCTCCCCATCTCAGTTTTGTTTACATACCATAACATTTACTCATTTATACAATTTGTATTTGGTAAATTCATAGAATTGTGGAATCATCAAAACAATTTAGGGCGTGAATATTTCTATTTCCAGAACAACAAAATTTGTTTGCCTAATGCATTGAACCTGGGGAGCCATTGATCCTTTTGTCTAGATTTGTCTTTTCTACACAACATACTGAAATCAAATTATTCATTATGTAATCTTTAACATTTAGCTTCATTCTCTTGGCATAATAATTTTTGCAATTTATCCATGTTCTACTCCATCCCTTCTTGTTATAACCTAATATTCCATGGGATGGTTCTAACTTATTTTGCTTTTCTCTAGCTGATAGGTATTTGAACTGCTTTCAGGTTTGTCTATCATGAACAATGGTGCTATGCAGTAGTAAGCAACATTATATGGACATATGTTTTCATTTTCCTTTAAGTACCAAGGAGTGGAATTTCTAGATTATGTGGTAAGTTATTTGTTTGAGAAACTGCTTAACTGTTTGTGCAAGTCTGTCCCATTTGCAGTCACAACAGTTGTCAATGGTATAACTGACACAGATGGGGATCCTGTGCTTTGTCACTGTCCGCATGTTACCTGGATTTTTCTTTGTAGCAATTCAGAGGCCACCTTTGGCTTTCAATAGTTTCCTTATGATAAGTCTAGATGTGAAGCTTGTTGTGTCTAGTTGGATAAATAAATTCAGTTTATTTTATCAAATGTATGAAACTTATACCAATTTAATTCAAATATTCTCCTGTACCCTTCTCTGTCTGCTTTCTTTCTGGAATTTCTATTAAGTTTGGTACGTTTGATGGTGTCCTAAAGGTCTTTGAGACACCATTCTCTTTTACACAGAAGTGTATGTTTATATATTTTTATTCTATCGTTGAGGATGAGTAATTTCTATCGATAAGTTTTCAAGTTCATTGATTTTTCCTTCTACCACCTTTTTGTTTGTTTGTTTTGAGACAGGGTCTCACTTTGTGGTTCAGGCTGGCCCTGAGCTCAGCTTCAAACTCACATCACAGCAGTCCTCCTGCCTCTGCCTCCTGAGTGCTGAGATTACAGGCATGAGCCAGCATGCCCAGCACTGTGGTATGTGGTACTGGTTGCTGCTGGGTATGAATCTCCATGCCCAATATGGTATGTGGTTACTGGGGATCGAACTTGGGCCCTTACGCCTGCAAGACAGGCGCTGGAACCACTGAGCTAAATCTCTGGCCCTCCTTCTACCATCTTGAATCTGCTATTGAGCTTCTGTAGTAAATGATTCATTTTGATTTCTATACTTTTTAAGCACAGAACTTCTATTTGTTTGTTTTGATAATTTTTGTTTTCATCGATATCTTCTATTTTGTGAGTCACTGTTGATATCTTTAATTCTTCTAAATGTGACTCTTTTTGCTCTTTGAACCTATTTACACTGTTTATTTGAGATTTTGTTTCCTAAATTTAATATCTGGGGCTCTCAGTGGTAGTTTCTGTCCACTCTTTTTCTTCTCTTAAAACAGATTGGCCATGCTTTTTTGTTTCTTTGCCTGTCCCGGATTTTTATTTTAATGAACCCAAGACACTGTAGATAATATAACAAGTCTGAATTTTGATATTTCTCTTGAAGATGGTTACTTTGAAGTTTTATTATGGTTGACGGTTTATTTAGTGTTTTCCTGCATTAATCCTGTGGATTTTGTTCTTAATGTTGATGTCTTTGCTCAGCTGTTCAAGATCTTATTTTCAAACTTGGTGTCCTACTGACTAACTACTTATATGTGAGAAGAGCTTAGTGGTTAACACCAGAAGTTGATCAGGAGTTGTACTTAAACAAGTAGAGTAAACGGGCACACTGGGACACATTCAAGGTTCAGATAGCTTCAATCTGCCCTAACTTTTAGGTTATATCCAACCCTCTTCATCTCTAATCAATTTGGAGCACCATCTCACATTCAGCCAGGGGGAGGTGCACAGCTAAGATCTGCACCCTTTCCTGACTGGAAGTGCAAACCCCCACACATATACAAACTTTGAAACCCAGAGTTATGTAAGTTATGTCTTACCTGAGACATTATGTCTGTCTCATTCACTAGATCTTTTGGTTATATTTTTGCCTAATTTGCATTCTGTTGCTTGTCCCACACAAGACCATGATGTCAAGCTAACTACAGTGTTGACCCCCTTTTGATTTGTCACCCAGATCACTAATGGTTGTGACAGTGTCCAAGGGTATGTATGTGCATGTGTGTGTGTGTGTGTATATACATATATATACATATATACATATTATATATAATATAATATATTATATTAATAATTTATATTAACAATATATATTATATATAATATATAATGATGTTTATATATAATAAACATATATTATATATATATGTATGCACACATATGTATATATATGTGTGTATATATATATATATATATATATGTATGTATGTATGTATATATATTGAGGCAGCGTTTCACTTTTGTAGTTCAGTCTGGCCCTCAGCTCAGCCTTGAACTCACAGCAATCTTCCTGCCTCTTCCTCCCAAGTGCTGGGATTATAGGTGTGAGCCACCAGGCCCAGCACTGTGATATGTGGTTCTGATTGCTGGTGGGTGTGAGTCTCCACACCTGGCACTGTTGTTTGTGGTTACTGGGATCAAACCCAGCCCTTTGCACTTGTAAGACATGCACAGGAAACACTGAACTAAATCACTGGCCCTTCATTTCATTTTTCACTGAAGTCAAATCATTCCTCTCCAGCAACTAATTTCTGGTTTTCACATTATGCCCTGATTACCACACTCAAGTACCTGAGAGTGAGGTGAGAAGCCCCAGGAAAGATATGCAGAGTGCTACTCCTTCTCCCCAGAGTTCAGTTGGTTTTCTTAAACTCTTCTCAACTTGTTGTATGTAGTCAGACATTTTCCATATTCCTAAAATTGTAGTTGGGTCAAATACTAGGGCTATTTTTCACTTGTCTTTTGAGGAGAGGGATTGTAAAGAGCCTCAATTCATCATCCTGAAACTCCCTACAACTCTTTCCCACAACTTTATCAGGAATTAGAGATGCCATGAATGGCATTAAAATTCAACTTTCAGGGAAGCCAAACTTTTGTAGAATGAGACACTAGACCTAAGCATAACAATTAAAGAACTCTTTGGGGCATTTTGAGATTGCTATGAATGAAGACACTCCTGAAATAGTACTAAGAAATCTAGGCAAGTTTTCAAGAAAGTAAGGACATTTTTTAAGCATTGGTACAAGGATGCATGGGAAACAGGAAGCTATCAAACGCCAAGGGAGCCCTAGCAGCTGGAAAGCAGCTCGGTAATTGAGAGGTCATCTCCTCAGAGAAGTTCTGGGTTGCCCTCTGCTTCAGTGCCTGTGCCCTCAGTGCTGTCTCTGCTTTTACTGGGCTCTGACCACCAGCTCGTGGGACTTCACTTCCGTCCGTTCAACTCTGTGGATTCCATTAATTCATGATTTTACTGACTCAGAGTCTCTTTACTGTTTTCCCTTTTTATCTCTCTCTCTCTTTCCCACCTGCTGTGTGTGACATTCTTCATGTTTCACATCAGACTTCCTTCGAAAAGAGGATCTGATTCAGAATTATACAGCAGTGCTCCTAAAAACTTCATGCACATACTGAGCACCTGAGACTCTTGGTAAGATGAAGGATTTGATTCAGAAGGCCTGAGATGGAGATGAAAGTTCTCCTCCATGACACTGGTCCTGTTGGTCCACAGATTACAATTTCCTCAGCAAACCTCTACTCAGCTCCAGGAAGAGAGCTCTTGCAAGAAGGTGCTCATGCACCTTTAGCTCACGACCTACCTTTACTATTGGCTTTCATGTCACAGGTTAACTATCAATTTGTTACCCAGGGTCAAGGGTAATGATCTATGTTCAAAGATGCCCATAAGGGGACGCTCTTGAGGTGGCAGCTGATTTATATAGACTGTCTAGTATAATTTTTTTGATTTTTCACCCTACTAATAGATACTTTTAATCTTTGCTGATCCAACTGAGAAATACACTGGAAATTAAGTAGCATGCAAAAAGTTGGTGTCTAGGTCTCCAGAATACCAAGATTTTCCAAGAAAGACTGCTAGCTTTGGCTCACCTGGCATCACAAAGCTGTGAGTTTTGTGTGTTCTCTCTCTCTCTCTCTCTCTCTCCCTTACCCCCTCTCTGCCTGTCTCCCTCACCTCTTTCTATCCCTGTTTTCCATTTCTTTTCATTTTGTAGCTAGGTTGTTGATGAAAACAATTATATATTCTCAAATTATTTTATTCTTCATAATAACAGCTATAGAGAAATAAATGGACAAAAATATTATAGAGTTCTCAGGACCTGACAATGTAGGAAATGGGAACAGAGAAACAAATATTCTAAGTGAGATTTAAAATCAATCACCAGCCAACAGACAGACAAACCTTGAGGTTAGGTAAAACAAGAAGAAATGAGTAGCAAACAGTAACCAAAAAATAATAAAGACAAAATAGAATATTGACAAAAAGTCAGTGATACGGCTTACGACTTTTTGACCCTTTTCACTCCCCAAGTTTTCTGTGAGTCTGTCTTACACAAGTAACCTGTGTTTTTATATCTGCTGAGAATGAGAAAAATGTGAAAGCAAAATCTCTCAAACAACACATATCGGAAGATACAATGCACACAAAAAACTCTGTGTGTGTTGGTGTGTGTGTGTGTATATCTAAGGTGTGTTCTTAGCATTTACACACCAATCTTATTTTGTCTGTTTAACTGAAGACCAGGTTTCTGTATTTCCTGGCTAATTAGTGTGTCTTGTCTTCTATTTGGTACATACTCATCATAGTAACACTTCTTTATCTTTACCCATCTGTCGTTCTGTATGTCTCTCGTCATGACTCACAATGCTCTTTCATCCTTTTTTTTTATCTTTATTGATACATTAAATATACACATCATGATTGCACTCCATAATGGGGATTTGTACCAGTATAAGACACAACTTAATTCTCATTTTTTCCCATAGCCCTAGCTCTTTCATCCTTTATAAACTAAGGACAGTCAGTGATGGGCCAAGTACATGCCACTATGTGCAGAACTGGCTCATTCTTACCCATCTCCACATCCTACATCACCCAGAGTGGACGTGACTCTTCTGAGCCCATACAGGATAACCCCTAAAGACTCCCCTCACTATATTTAAAATGCAGATTTATCTTGAGGGCATAAAAAAATTGATAATTACCTATTGAGTTGCCATCAAGAAACAATCCCAGCTATCATGGCATTTTTCTACTGACATATGGCTACAAGACAGACACAAATGATTGCTATTTCCTCTAAAACCTCAAAGCCAGAAACATATATCCTGCCCATGCCTTGTGACTAGCAGGTAGATGGCTGGCATGATTTTTTTTTGAATCCAGAAAGTATTTGGAAGCATGCTGGGCTTGGCAGAAGCTGGAGCCAGCCAAGGCCTGGTTCTGATCATTTACAGCTGCTTCCCAGTCTGCTGTCATCCGGCGAGACTCTAATGAACCCCACGCCAGGTCTGCCTGCTGTGGCTTCCGAAAGGGGCGGAGGCAGCAACTCCTATTAAATCAGTCTTTGAGCCGGTGAATGGTAGGATTGTTGCTGAAGTGCTCTTACCAACTGAAATGAGGCAAGAAAACCTCTGCCACCTTGGCAGCTGGCTGGATTATAAGAAAACACTGATTTCATCTGGGAAAACATAAAGATCTGAGTTAACACATCAATATTTTTTGGTGGATAACTGTAGATACATAAAAAAATTGATCTCAGTGTTGAATTCAGCTTTTCTTCTTCACAACTGCAACAATTTAATTAAGCATGAAGATAAAGATTTAAAACATTTACAAATTTGGATTCAGAAAATTCCTTAGAAAATTGCTAGATTGGACAAAGTAAAATAATGCACATACTTTCAGGATATAAACATGAATTTGATACATTCTTCTGGAAGTTAAACATAAAAGAAAATTGTACCTACAATATAGTTTTTTCTATATATCAAGCTATTCAGCATCTAACAACATTTTGGACATCCAGAGGTATCTAGGAAAATGTTGGATGAGTCACAGAAGGAAGGGGAAAGAAAGAAAGAGTGTATGGGGTTAATATATATATATATATATATATATATATATATGAATCAACTAAGAAGATCACTTAAAATATTTACTCATGTTTCTCATGCTCATCTGAGATCAAACTGTCTTAGAACAAAGCAGCAAGGAAAAAAATCTCTCTGCAGTATTGGGAGAAGGAATTAATCCCTGACTTTGCTGGAGGAATCAGTTTACTACTGTGACTAGTCTAATGCTTCAAAAAGCAATATGGTTTCATCTTAGAGCGTCCATGAAATCTAAATACCTTCGGAAACACCTGACAATCTTTTATCCCTTACAAATGTCACCTGGCTTTTATTAGGGACTACTGAACTATTCTATGGTTATTCTTACTTAAATGTTTTGTAGCAGAAGACAGACAGTGCCATGTAGCAACATATCATAAAGAGAACCTCCTGGACCTAATAAATTCTGTCCTCGTGAGCAGCCTCGCCAGAGGAGAGCTATTTCAGGCCACAGTTGAAATAATTTTACTAGGTTACCATTACAATTATAATATCACAGATATCTATTTTCAAAAGCTAAGATATTCTCAAAAGAATTTATACATCTTCTTTTGGGGAAATTATTAGAAAGGCCCATGATTCATAAGTAAACAATTTTAACATACATCAGACAAAATATATCATAAACAATGTATGTAAAGAAACTGAATGATCCTCTCTAAGGATCCAGGAAAACTGGACTCAAACTTAGGTAAGATGGAGCTGTGTGACCTCTGGCAAATAGCTTCCTCCTCTGGCCTGCAGACTCTTCAGTGCTCAAATAAAGATGAGACAATCTGATATTATCTAATATATTTTCCTACAACACAATGCACAATATCAAATATCTACAACTTGATATTTCTACTTAGGTGCAGTAATGGAACCAAAAGCAGCAGGAGGTCTTTGTAATATTTTTGGAAAGCACAGGCTCAGGATAAATGCAGCCATGAAAATATCAATGATGACACAGTTCCAAATGGGGAAAACACAATATGGTAGTGTAATTTAATATAATGCCCATGGTTCAATTTATGACCTATTTTTACCCTGACAGAAAATACTGTTGATTTATTTCTAAAATCTGCTTTGGGCCAACTATTGTAAGTCAAAACTAATGATAAATATTCCAGTGACCTCTGTGAACTATGTCCTAAAGTATTTTTAGCCTCCCAATGAAATTCTCAGGAGAATTGGAATAATTCTGCTCGAATCATTACAATATAGATGTTGTTTAATTTATGTTATTCAATGTTAATTTTTATTCATATTCCATTATCTCAATATAATGAGTTTGTTAAAAGGAACATTTTCTCAAGAATTAGAGGACAAGTTTGATCCATTTGAATTACTTAACTAAATGAGAAGCCTTGTGAGTCTTCACTGTGAACACAAGGTTTGTGGGAAGAAATTGAGAGATAAACATATCAGAATGAACCAGAAATAGGTAGAAGGATGTAGGTTAGGTGCCTTTTTGGAAAAGGGACAAATAAAGGTGACAAAGATAGAAAGGAATCAGATGTCTTACGATCAGCATTTATTAGGTGGATGGTACACTTTTGTGGCTGTTTTAAGAGACAATTACAAGAAAAATAGAAATTTCCCGTTCAGCCTGAATCCCTGAAATTATTAAGAAATAGACGTGTGAAATTGCTGGGGCTGAGTGAAGGGTCAGACACACCCAGGATGCTCATGATACACTGAAAATCTCTTCATGTGGAGGGAAGCAAGCTGCCTCAGTTTATCTGACAAGAGAAATCCAACTCTTCCTGAATAAAGATGTGAAGAGTTTCTTTTGTGCAAACCTCTGTCCATTCAGTCTTCAAGACAGCATGTTTCTGCTTATATAAATGAAGGGTTGGTGCACTGGTGTTTTTTTTTTTTTTTATCTCTTTTGACACACGCTAAAATCTCACTTATTCCCGTCATTCCACACAGCCTATCTGGTTCATTGATGGTTTTAGAGTTAGCATCTAATATCCTTTTCCAGAAAGACCAGACAAATTAAGGAGTGTATGTATATATATATTTAAAAAAAAAAAGCTTCACTTCTGACTTATGCATTACACGGAAAGCAGTACACACATGATTCAAGTAAATTCTAGCCTAATCCAGTTTAATAAAAGATAAAAGATTCAGACATTACAATGTGTCCACTAGATGGCAGCAGCAGGCATGCGTGTGGCCTGTGAAACACTGGGTCACTAAGGGTTTTAAAAAACCTGAAAGTAACAGTAAGGGAATTTCAGCACCAGAATCTTAAATGCTTGGAATTGGAAGAGATTCATATTGAAAGGGACAGAGACAAAGAGTTTGAAAGAAAGTAATAATCACTGCAACTTGTGGCAACAGTGTTGCTGATGCTGGAGCTGACAATGTGTAGGAGTCCACCAGTATGGCCAAGGTCCATCTCTCTTCTTGGAGACAGGGGAAGGATGATAGATTCCTCTTGATGCCGGACAGCTAAATGGATAGGTCCAACAGCTCATCCATTAAAGCATGTGAACATCAATGTTTCCCCGGTTTCCTTCCCTTTGTGCTATCATTTGCATTAATGTCCAGCATTTACCAAGAGCCACAGCACGCTGTGGGCTCCTCTTCCCAGTAGAAGCCCCAGAGTTCAATCTTTTTCTAACTGCAGAGTCTAAAATATTCTTGTGTCTAAACTGGAATGTTTTTGTGATTGAAAAGGTAGTGTGTAACCTTCGTTCCAGAACATCAAGCACAACAGAAATGAGACCCCAACTTCATTCATGAGTTTTCAAGCTCTCAGTCGCCTGGTCAGTAGATTAATTGAATGTGTGTTTTTATTCCTTCTTCTCCACTCAAGAGTGGCTGCACAGGGTAAGAAAATGCTCACCAAGGCTTTGTGAAGTGAGTAAAAGTAAATGATGTTGTCTCTGAATCCTCAAAGGATGCTTGGTCTAACCACCAGATGATGTGACTTCACAGATAAAAAAATCAAAGACGCAGTGTTTAGGGGACTTACCTAATATCAATATAGCAGCCAAAGGCACAACAAGACCAGAATCTAACATACAAGTATTGTTCACACTATTGTTTCAAGGAATACTAACGTAAGTCAGTGCTGTGACTATTACAGCTTATAGCTAGATGCCCCCACCCTAGGATTCCTGTTGTCATAGGTGGGGCTTGCGAGATGGCTGGATCTAGAGTGTATGATACTGCAATTAAGGATGTGATACTGGTACTGATGTAAGGTGCAAGGTTAGGATTAAGCGTATGCCACCCCAGGTGTGAGTGCTACCTGCCCTAAGGGCAGGAAGAAAGGAAAGAACATAAGGGACAGTCAGAAAGAAGATTGCTGTTGTCCCTGCTCTCTACTTGTTGCTTGCCTCCTTGCAGCTTCACAGATTTGCTGCTTTCCTGCCTTCTGACTGCCATGAACTATTTCTCCTCTGCCATGCCACTGTGTCTTGGAGCCAGCCAACTATGAACCAAAACCTCTACAAACTGAGCTACAATTAATTTTTCTTCCTTTAATTTGGGTTGTCAAGTATTTCATCTCAGCAAAGAGAAAAGTTAGACAGCGACCAAAACTACATGATACTCCTATGTGACTGCACAACTTAAAGGAAGGATAAGACTACAAACTACGCATCCAAGAGGAGATACCCAGT
The DNA here is from genome assembly GCA_004026965.1 of Petromus typicus. Classification (NCBI taxonomy): domain Eukaryota; kingdom Metazoa; phylum Chordata; class Mammalia; order Rodentia; family Petromuridae; genus Petromus; species Petromus typicus. The sequence continues at coordinate 29,940 of PVIR01000295.1, forward strand.
ATGACTCTAACAGAGATGCAGAACTAAATATATGCAGGAGACAGTCAGTCAACAGAAATGGGGAAAGTGTCTGGCTGGGCAGGAGTGACCTAGATACCATCGCTCCATTGAAGAGGCAGAGAGTGCATGGTTGTAGCAGGTAGCAATCAGGTTTTTCAACAGATACCTGGAAATATGGATTTGTGTGCACTCTCTCAATGTTTTCAGGTGCAGGCAAATAGTCAAACTCAATGCATCCATTATTGACTTTTTTCCTATGACGTGCTTAATACTCAGACCTGAGATCACAACTCTTACTTAGCATGCTAACTTCAGCTTGACTTTCCATAGCTTCCCAGGGATCTACTATGGAAACAAACTTGAGCTTTGCAATGTAAGGTACGGTCACCATCAACTTGGGCATCAACCAGGATTTATTAGAAGTGACAAATGTGAGGTTGTACCATGCTGGTAACTGCACAAGATTCTTTTGAATCAAGTCTCCATTTTAAACACACCCAGGTAGTTAAATTAAGAAATTCTGATGAAGGCAGGAGATTCTAATCATGCAATGTTTCTACTCATCCTAACGGTTTTCACTTTGCAAACAATCCAAGGCCATACTATACACAAAACTTCTACTGTATCTCCACCCTACTCACCTTCCAAACTGGGTCCCTACAGCTCAGGAGATCAGAAGTTTTTCTTTTTGCAGTGGTTTAATTTTGTGACAGTCTTGTTTTTGTACTTTAATATGAAGACATAGTAAGTTCAGCTCCGAAGTTAATGTTTCTAAACAATTGTTCTTTGATAGAGCCTATATTGACTTCAAAGTAAACAAGTCTCAGATATAGCAAAAAAGATGGCTGCTAGGCATGGTGGCACATGCCTACGATCCCAGCATTTGGTAGGTTGAGGTAGGAGGATTGCCATAAATTGGAAACCAGCCTGGGCTACACAGTGAGTTCAAGACCAGCTTGAACTGCACAGTGAGATCCTGTCTCAAAAAAATTAATAATAAACAAATAAATAAATAAAACTAAAAAAAAATCCAACCAATATAATAGCTCTCTTTCTCTGAATAAAAACTCAAACCATCAAAAAATCTAACTTTCAGCTTATTTTATTCCACCTGACTGACTTTATCATATATCTTTTTACCTGTCAGTTACTGTAGGCATAAATGTCATTTTACTGTCCCTCATATGACATAATTTCTAAGCTTGAAAACTTTTGCACTTTTCAACACAGACAACTTAGCATTCATTTGACACCTGACCATTCCAGATTCAATAGAAACCCTTGACTTCCTCTTAGGGAAACCTCTTCTTGATTTATTCTTTCCTCCTGAGGAAAAAAATTCTGATAGGCCCCAATCTTATACAGGTGGTTAGTTAGTAAATATTGAAATATAATAATAATAATGACCAGAAAGCTTCAAGTTCTTCTTTATCCATGAAGGTTGCCATAGTTACCATTAAATCTTGTTTTGTTTCACTGGTCCCCAATTATTTTATATAACATCGCTTAGTGCTTACTGCTTATCCTCTCCTCCTCCCCTCATCGTTTTATTGAGGGTCAGTGACTATCACTGCTATAAACACCTGCATTGGACATCTGTAACTACTTGAATTTTTAAAGCAAAGTACATTACTTTTTATGAAATAGTAAGAATAAATATGAATGTATTTAAAAGAAAGAAATGTGAGATATATGTTGCAATATAAGTTATAACATGCTATGTTTTCATGTGAGTTAAACTATAAAATATGTGGAAAAATTGATTATTTTATAATTAAGCTGCTGTAGTTTCCTGCTGAGCCAAATGCTACCTCTTTGTCAGAAATAAATCAGACACAGTTAAGTAGTGAAAAAGTCACTCTGAACCCCTCAGACAATGTACAGCAATGCCTGCCATGTCTCTGTCCTCAAACAATAATCTTTTCTGTAAGGGATTCATGAAAAATTTCCCTTGGATTATGACTGTGGTAAAGTCATACATTAATGATGAAAGTCTTGGTGTGGGCCTCCCCCCGCCAGCCTCCCTTGTGACCCACGGCACGCCCTGGAATATTCACTGTTAGTGTCTGTCAGTCAGCAGCTCCGCACTCTCATTTTCATGAGGCTATTGCTTGCTCACAACTTTTCAAGTTGCACATCTTCATGTACAATACTCTTAATAAGCATTTACTGAGAAACACTGGCTATTTCCTCATTTATTTCTTATATCTATCCAGGCCAGAGATGTGGTTAACTGGATGAGATGTCATTTTTACCAATTTTTTGTTACATGTGTCAGATGATGAAGCCTCCGAGAACCAGAATATGACACAGATGGAGAAAACCACAGCTACACATAACCAAGGTCCACCGGTCAGCAATCCCATGCAGAGAAATTGGAGCTGCAGAACAGTGATGAATGTTCTGTCCTCCTAATATAACTCAAATTATATCAATGGCTTAAATCTAAAAAGTGACGGTATCATATGATTCAGCCTAAAAGCTGAGAAATAAAAGGGAAGATAATGTTTCCTATGTACATGCTTTGGTACATCTCTGATCCCAAGATCTGCAATTTTATTCAACTTTATACACTCAAGACTAAATAATAAATACAAGTATTTGCTGAAACATATTATCTTATTCAAAGGCAGTTGGATATTTCATGAATGAATTAAATACGCTTCCTTCTAGTCTTTCATCTGGCTCACAGTTGCTAAGAAGCCAGTATACAGGAAGCACAGAGGAGTGAAAATCAGGACCATTTACTCAAATCTCCTTTGGAGGGTGAGGAAGAAGAAAAGTGAACCTGTTTGCTTTGATAGTGAAGAAAGAAGATTCATATGAAACACATATTCACACATAGTTTGCTAGGTTCCTAATCCAAGAAGATGTGGGTATTCTTTGAAAAGAGGATAGGAAGATCAATGACTGAAGTTTTCCAAATCTTATCCAATCAAAAGATTCCAGTTCCAATCTGTGCCATGTGCCACAAGTGCAGTTCTCTTTCATGTCCATAATAGCAAAACTAAGTGCAATATTGACACAGAGTGTTAGGTTGAGAACCCCTGCCAGAGATGGCTCAGGAGAAGGCAGAGAGTTGTCACTTTCCGTCTCTGGGACAGAATACCCAAAACCACAGTAGGAAGGAGGAGGGGTTTATTTTGACACTTAGTTTCAGTTCATGGTTGGCTGGCCCCGAGGAAAGAAGCAGAAGGGTGAAAGGGTGCAGCAGAGGAGAAGCTGCTCAGCAAGCAGGGAGAGAAAGGAGGAGCCAGGGGGCAAGAATAAACCCTTCATGGTCACACTATCAGGGACCCACATCTTCTGACCAAGCCCAACCTCCAAACAGCACTTTGATCTGTTAGACTCAGTGGACCAATCAACTGATGAGCACAGCATTCTCACGTTTCTGTCACCTTCAAACACGTGGGACTTTAGATACAAAGCATAAAACAAGGAAACAAGGACATACGAAGTATATCTGTACCAGTAGCTGACATTCGATACCAGCAGTGATTTATAGAATACGCAGTTCTATCATGTTTTACAATTCTTCACTTTACTGTCACCACTTTCTGCTTTAGCATTTCCTGAACCTAATGTCATTTTAATATCTATAAACTAATTTTCTCTTAAACGTTCTCCGTAGCAGAATATTATACGGCATCTCCAACAAGCTGTGTTCTCCTAGTTATGTTACTAAGACTTTTGTTTCATAGGCCTAATCTTCAAAATAAAGAGCTGGGTAACTGGAAGAGCATAGGGTCACTCCAGTGAAAACACCAGATGAATAGATGAGGGACGAGAGATGAACTTTCTGTTCCTGAAACATAAAGAGTAAGATACTATGCTTGAGCTTCCCCAAATATGGAATAAATGTCACTTTGGGAATATATAAGATGACTTCAGCTGAAACACGGACAGGCTGCTTACTAATCCAACCTTTAGTCTCAAATTTTTATCATGTTAATAATGGTTTTCTACTTGTGATGTAAATAAAGAGAAATAAAATCATTCCAACAAATTAGCATTCAAAGCAAAAATATTTTGAGAAATGCAGTAAATAAATCATTGTATATTATTTGGATAGTGGTGGTGAATGACCAAAATCTACCAGAAAAGGAAGTGAGCAAACGTAGACAGATGTACTAGTTTTCTTTCCAATGCCATTATCTTTGAATGCCAGAAAAACAGACCTGTCCTTTGACAGTTTGCTACCAGTATGCGGTATGTTCTCATGAAGTATTTGTCGCCCCAAGCCTGAATTCTAAGAAGTAGGCTTTTTCCTCAAAGCTGTTTTCTGAATTCTGAGGAGTTCTGACCTTCTTCAGAGCTGTAGCCCAAGAATTAGTAAGTACAGAGACTTGATGGTCATGGTGGGGAGGCAGGGATTTGACACGGCCCTAGTTAGCCCAGGAAAAGCCATCTGTCATCCTCACCTTTTGGTAGCGTCAGATTCTTATGAGCTGAATCTGCCTGGTCCTGGGCTAAGATCTGAACATGTATGTATCATGTTTTTCTATAACAGTCCTATAAAAGTTGATATTTTATACTTGTTTTATGTAGAACAAGATTTAGTGTTATGTCTGGTTTAGACAAAATTGAGCCCCAGATTTCTATCATGAATCATGACATAATTTGGACCTTTAATAAGTATCTATGAGAAAAATCATTTGTGATCAAGATCCAGAAGTTTCAATTATATATATTTGGCATTTTAAAACATATAATCGCTAAATATTATATTCAACTGTAAAGTAGGTGACAAGAGAGTGCTATCTCAAACGAGGGGGTCTTTTAAATGATCATGTGTCTTTATCCTAATTTTCAGAACCAAAACATACTATATTGCAATGAATTTTTTTATTAGAAAGCTAATTCTCTTTTCATAAATACATTTCATTCTTTAGTTGTCAAATACACCTACGATTTACAGCATGACAAACTCAAAAGTGCAAAGCTTTTAATTCATCTTTTTCATACTTTTGCTCACTTCACATTCAATGCAATCATTTCCCAGTCTCACTTGCGGCAATGCTTCAATCAAGAGTGTCCAATACACAAGTAACAAGATTTTCTTTCTTTAATATTTAAACTTCTTAAATTGTTACACAAGTGATATAAGCCTAAGGTTAGGAAATAAGGAAACTTACATGTCTGCCTAGTAAAAACAATGACCTGTCTTCACAGATCCACATATGTAAACTGCAATGTTAATATCAGCAATCTCGGTATTTTGCTGGCAACTGCACAAACCCACGTGGTGTCCCATACACAATGGTCCTCATTCAACTGTGTAAGGCACAGAGGGGCTCTCCACTACGCCGCACCCTACAGAGGGCCCCTGGTCTACGGAGCTGCCACTCAAGCACTGGGTGAAAAATCGAGTCACGAAAAATGCCACTAAAAATCACACAACAATCACTAACAGTTTACGATCTCGTGGACCGTAACTATCCAGGGCTGCCCACAGGCCGCAGGCTGTGGGTTGGGCATACCCGCTGGAGATCATGATTTTGAATGAACTCCAAGGATATTAAAACATGCACACTCACAGGAGAAGTTCTAACGTCCACTGTGAGCCGTGAATAATCTCATCTTCCCCAAACTCAAAAGATCTACTAAATAAAATGTTAAATGGACATGGAAAATGAATCAGGGAATTTTAAAACTGGGCTTATGAAACAAAGAAAAGGGTAATTTCTCTTCAGGAAACCAAGTGATTGAGAGCAGAGAAATCCTGCATTGGGGAAGACTTTTTGTTTGTTTTTCTTTGACTTGCGTCACTTATGTGCCCTCTGATGGGATGTCCCAGGGCCTTGTTTCAAATATCTGAAGAGCAGTGACTCTTAGATAAACTGTGATGCAAAGAGCCTTTCTGCTAGCCTGAGAAACTCTTTTAAAGAATGGAAAGTGCAGGCTGGGGAGTTAGCTCAGTAGTTCCAGCGCCTGTCTTGTAAGCACAAGGGCCCGGGTTCGATCCCGGATAACCACATACCTATACTGGGTGTGAAGACTCACGCCCAGCAGCAACCAGTACCACATACCACAGTGCCGGGTATGGTGGCTCACGCCTGTAATCCCAGCACTCGGGAGGCAGAGGCAGGAGGATTGCTGTGATGTGAGTTTGAGGCTGAGCTCAGGGCCAGCCTGAACCACAAAACGAGATCCTGTCTCAAAAAACCTAAAAAAAAAAAAAAAAAAGAATGGAAAGTGCAAGTGGTGTAGAGCCTGTCCACCTCAGGAAAGCTTTCGGGGAAGAACAAGTTGACATAAATGAGGAAAACTGAGCTGTGGGTAGATTCGATGCCGGCTCCACCAAGATGGGCCTCTCCAGCTGGCACAGCAGAATCCACAAGGGCACTAATCACGGCGAAGAGGTGGTGAGGGCACCGTAAAGACAGCAGCAGGTAAGAGAAGGGTCTCACTTTTCAGGCCTTTTTAAATTTACCTGTGAAATGGTTGCAACACTCTTTTCTTTACAGGAATTTCGAAGCATATAAATTATATAAGATATGATAATATACCACTTATTAGCATCAGCCAGAGCCACTGTGTATTTCCTAAGTGGAAGCCACCGCTAAGAGCTTTAGGAAGGTGTCTGCTCTGAGGTCAGCCACTTAGAACGATTTGCCAGGAAGACTGTGTGATCTTGCCCAGCTCAATTCACCACTCTGTGCCCCATCTATAAATTAAGAAGAGCCGTGCGCTGATTTCATAAGGTCGTTGTGATAATTGTGTTAGTATACCTGAAACCCTTCATATCTACCTTTTAGAGTATAAAGGACATGAATAATTGTTCATCGTCATAATTTGCAGTCCTAATTAAATCTATTTTTGAGGAGATATACTACTTTCAAAGCTATGGCTTATCTGCTAAAGCAATTATAAATTCTACATATTTAAAAGCCAAATAAATTTCTAGAAGAGAATTATATATTGTGAATGCAGTGCTTCTGCTGTGCTTCTTCCTCTTTTTTAAACTATGAAAAGACATTGTAAATGCCAAAGGAAAAAAATCCACCTTGATATATTTTATAGCAAATCTCTAAAGGGTACACATTTTGATATTAGTAAAAGTATTACCCATTAAGATAGCATAAAGTTGTTCTTTAGTAATCACACAATTTATGATCTGACATACTTTTCAACATAGTGCCAAACAGATTTATAGAAAGCTACACAATTCTTTTCAACATTGGCCCAGAAGCCTCCAATTGAGAGCCCTTTTTCCTCTCACAGTTTATTATATACCTCCTTGAAAACATAATTTATATTTCAGATAGGAAAAAAGCATATCTGAAATCCTAACTGCAAGATTTATTTCACAGTGTAGGAGAGTAAAAAACACACACCACCTGGTCAAGATTTCAAACCCAGCAATGATTACTTCTGCCCCTTACACCAACTCCTCCCAGTGACCTCCTGTACATCCTCTTGGGGTACTCAGCATCCCTACTTTGAAAACTTCTGCTCAAAACTGACATTGTTCCTGGGAGTTGACAATGGGAAGCAGAGAGCTGAGCATGATGCTGAGGCAGGAGCTGCAGTGAATGTGAGCCAGCAGAGAGGAAATAAAAGTGAGAAGAGAGGAGACAAGGAAATCATAACTCAAAATTGTACATTTAAAGAGACTACAACATGCAGGACTCAGCGGAAGTTACCCAAGGGGATCCCTATCGATAATCTTTTAGTTTAATTTAGGCTTCTTCCCTGTCACACACATTACAAACAAATGTCCACAGGAAGAGTGGAAGTTCAAAAGTGATTTATTTGAGAAAATAAAGAGCAGGGTCCTGGTTCTATGATAAGGAATCAGTTGAGCAAATCCAAAGAATATATGAAGTACCAAAAAGGAGCAAGAAAAAAAAAAAAAAAAAGACCCAATACTTGTTGAATAGTCCGGTGCCCTTCTTGGGTGTGGTAGACCATCTTCTTCTGAGGCTTCTACCTCCTTCTAACAAAGCATAAATGTTCCCTGTTCTATGAAATCATGGGTTTCCCTCTGTAAGCACCCACACTCTACTCTACCCTTGAGTGCATCCTAACACTTCTGCCTGGTAAAGCTCTTCCCGTGCCTCTGCCTGATTTGTTCTGAAAATGTTCAACGGGACTCAGTGAGCCTCACTTGGCCTACAGAAGTTGGCTTAGGCTCCTTATTTTGGCTTCGAGGACTTCTGAGACCCAGCCCAGGGACTGAGTGAGGCTCCTGCCTAAGAATTTTATACACAAAGCCCTCCAAAGGGAAACTGAACACACCAAAATTCAAGTAATTTACTCAGGGCCACTGTTACTGTACACTGCAGTGAAGATGTGTAACTAAGTCTTTGTGACCTTCCTGTTCTTATGACCTGGTGTCCATCTTGTCTCTGCCCAAAGTCCCTTTGTGAAAGGGCTTGTGTCTCCTGATCACTAAACCAACACACAAAATCTTGGCAAAGAAACTATAGGCTGAGGGCCAGGGAGTTAGCTCAGTGGTTCCGGCGCCTGTCTTGCAAGCGCAAGGGCCCGGGTTCAATCCCTGGTAACCGCATACCATACTGGGCATGGAGACTCATGCCCAGTAGCAACCAGTACCACATACCACAGTGCCGGGTGTGGTGGCTCACGCCTGTAATCCCAGCACTCGGGAGGCAGAGGCAGGAGGATTGCTGTGATGTGAGTTTGAGGCTGAGCTCAGGGCCAGTCTGAACCACAAAGTGAGACCCTGTCTCAAAAAAAACTAAAAAAAAAAAAAAAAAACTATAGGCTGACAACTGAGGATCTTTAGTCTACAGAAAAATAAGCAAATTTTCTTTGTCTAATTCTCATCTTTTCTATAATGAAAATTCACTCTGTTAGCAATATGAAATAAATGAGTTTAAGGTAATGAAACAACCATTCTAAAAGAAGAAACATTTCCAGGAAAAGGTATTCCCAAAGAAGTGTGTTTCTACCCTTTCTACTTGGATTTGTATTTACACGAGAATCTGTTTTTAAGAACAAACAACAAAATCAAACACATAAAAACAGTAATATAAAGCCCTTTAACCTCTAAAGAATGGAATCACTGAATAAGATGATAAGTATTACAGTGGACCCTTGATTTATGAACTCGATTAGTTCCTGAGGGCTGGTTGTAACTCAAGTTGGCTGAAAATCCACTGAAATATGAGTGTTTACCTGAGTACGTGCTATAGATAGCAAGAGGCAATAACCTGACTAACCCAAGTTGTTCATATGTCAGGCTGCTCATAACTTGAGGGCCCACAGTATTTATGATTTGAGATTAGGACGAATCATATTAACACAGTTCAACCAATGATCCCCATTTGCTTAGATCTGAATCACAGCTGAGTTTCCAAAATTTCCCTTACAAAGTTTTTAAACTCTGTCAATCCTAGGCTCCAAACTTTGCCTAACTGAGCAGACGATTTACTCGGCCCAGCATCAAGGAACACCCGTGGGTGGTGGCCCTCATTTCCCCTCCATTTCTACTTTTCTCCCTTACTCCACACCTGTCCCTTCTTTCCCCCTCGCACCTGAGAGGGGATCCCGGTTGAGCAGGCAGGACCGTTCTCATGCCCGGCTGACTCAGCGGAGGAGTCTGAATGCTGGGATACTCCTCTTCCTTCCCTCACTCAGCCCCCTCTCAGAAAAGATGTGAGTTTCCTTCCAGCCGCTGCCACTTCTCTCCATGCTACACACTACAGGTCTGCCCTGATGCTGAGAATCACTGTAGATACTTGGTTTCAGGTACAATATTGCTTAACACTTAATAGACGGTTTTATGCCCTGATTTTTTTTCTGTTTCCCGAGGCTCCATTGATATTTTTCTGAAGAATTCACTCTCTCTCCCCTTTTTAATAACCCCTGCATGATCAGGATTTCATGAACTTAACCTGGAGAGGCCATGTATGGGAGTATGTCACAGTATGATAAAAGATTTTTTAAAACTGTCATTTTGATCATATATCATACAGACTGTCTAATAAATAATGTCATATTCTCCTGTTAAGTACAGTAGAAGAAACAAATTTCAAATAAGAACTCAATAGGGCTGGGGAGTTAGCTCAGTGGTTCCGGCGCCTGTCTTGCAAGCGCAAGGGCCCGGGTTCGATTCCCCGGTAACCACATAACAGTACTGGGTGTGGAGACCCACACCCAGCAGCAACCAGTACCACATACCGCAGTGCCGGGCGTGGTGGCTCACGCCTGTAATCCTAGCACTTGGGAGGCAGAGGCAGGAGGATTGTGATGTGAGTTTGAGGCTGAGCTCAGGGCCAGCCTGAACCACAAAGCGAGACCCTGTCTCAAAAAACCTAAAAAAAAAAAAAAGAACTCAATATTATGCTTTACATTACACTTTTATTTTACTCCGCTGACACTATTTTTCTTTTAGAACTATATGTTTTTAAGCAACAAGGCACTGACTGGTTTTCAATCCACATCCATCCTTTAAAAGCACAATTAATTCCCATCAGCCCTTTTGTATCGTCTCATGGCCATAAGACAGAGTCATCAAATATTCAAGAGCAGCATATGGCCGAAGGGCTTTGCTCTGCTCTGGCAAAAGGAAAAATGTAAGGATCTATTCCTCATCAGGAAACAATGACAGACAGGGATCAAAGTCACAAACAAAATGCACTGAGAAAGTGCTGTTATCTAAAATGCAGGGTATTATCAGACACAGACAGGTCTCGTAGGAAACTTTCTCTGTCCTCTAGTTCATGCCTTGGAATCACTTACAAGAATCCATTATTTCTGCATAGGTGGAAACATACAAACGCATCAAAAGATCCCAGAGGCAGTGAATGCAAACATAACTTCAATGCTCTGTACCTTCATGTTTTCATGTCCTTATACATAAACAGTTCTTTCTTTATCACCAAAAGAGGTGACTGAACCCTTTTAAGTTCAATTATTCAGCATTCAAAGTTAACTTGTAAGACTACCATTTTACTTCTCAGAGATAAAAATCATGAAGATGATGCACATACCATTTGCAAAGAAGTTTACAAATAAATGTGAACACACAGCCACTGAATTAAGTATTAAGATAGGTGTAGTGGTATACACTTGTAATCTAGCACTCTAGAAAGCTAAGGCAGGAGCATCCCAAATTCATGCAACTGAACAAGTTAGAAGACATTACATCAAAATACAAAAGTTAAAAAAAAAAGTTGGGGACAAAGTACAGTGTGAAGACCCTGGGTTCTGTCCCTGGTAGAAGACTACAAAAAAAATTTAAATAAATACTGGATTCTTTTGGTTTTATTGGTGGTGCTGGGGATTGAACCCATGGCCTCCTGCATCCTAAGCAAGCACTCTATCACTGAATTGTATTTCTACCCCTAAAATAAGCATTTCCAATAAAAATGTTACAATATCCTAAATATAAAACCTCAATTCCCTTGTTTTATGATGGAGACTGTCATATTTATTTAATTATCTGTAATGAGGGTTACATGAAATAACTTAATATGCCCAGTATATTGATAGATAAATTTTCTTTAATAAGTATTAGCAGGATATGAATCTACTGTTTCACATGTTGAAATGAACTGCTGCCATAGTAATGCATAAAAATGGAAGGGTTTTATAAGAAAGAAAATATGTAGAAAGCTTTTTTCCCCCCAAGAAGCCTAGTAATTTAGCTCTATATGTTTTTTTAAACAAAGTTTTTTTTTTTAATTGAAATCTTTGTTGGTACATTACATATATACATCATGATTGCACTTCACAATGAGAATTTGTACCAGCATATGACACAACTTAATTCTCATTTTTTCCCATAGCCCTACCCACCCTACCATCCCCACCCCCTATATACATAAACTTTGTTTCCTTTCTTTTTTTCAACAAAGTTTTTTGCTTGTTTGTTTTTAATTTAGAGAACTCTAGGTCTAAGTCTCAGGACAAGCAGTTTTTCATGAGTTTGGTTAGAAGCAGGCTGGTAGTGGGTTTGAAAACACCAATTCCTCTCAGGCATATATTACTCAATGATTATCAGCAGTTAGTAACAGGATTTGCTAAGGCCATAAGGAAGTCATGTGCTATGGAGAGGAAAAGAGTTCAAAATCTTAGCAGATTTATCCATTTGCCCTGCACCAGGGACATGGTTTTCTTACTCCCTGGAAAGAAGGGAGGAATGATCTTTAAAGTTCTTGAATGAGCAGGGAAAGGAACAGCTGTTGATAACAAATTGATTCCACTCGCTGAGTTCAACAACAGCAGGCAGGGAGTCTAGAGTGACTGCAAGCTGCTGCTCCTGCCCACAGGGGTAGTTAACATCATTAAGACAATTTGAGGATGCCTAGCGGATGGAGGAACGGAGAGCTGGGATGACTCTGGGATGACTGCTGGGGGAGGAGGGCAGCGAAGTGGAATTCTGATCAGCGGGGCACAGCTGAGCCTCACACAGAAAAGAACAAACAGCAGGGTGTATTACAAAGCACCTCTTGCCACCCTTTCCTTATGGCAAGTTTTTCCCAGATGGAAAAACTATCTGATAGTTTTAGGTCCGACTGTGGAGCTTCTTTTCTGGTACACTGAGCTCAAGTGAAGTCGGACACATCTCTCAACGGTTCATGCAGATGTTTCTGTTGTGGTAATGAAGTGGTTTCCGCGTCCATTCGCTGTGTGTGTGAGAACCGAGGAGGAGGTATCTTTCCAGACACCTTGTATGGGAGCGAGATTGCCTCATGTCAAAACACTCAACCAAAGAAACAGGATGAAGCACAAGTGCAGGAAACTGCTGTCTACGAGAGCCAAATATTTAGATCCAAGAAAAATGTTGCCAAAGACCTCATTTCCTGAATATACGTGCCAGAGGTACATATCTAGGGATCAAGCTTCCCACCGGCTTCAAGCCAATTCTTTCATGGTTTATATGTTTCAAATGCCTTGCATGTTTAAGAGAAATTCACACTGTGGCGATCCATTTATAGATGAAATATAATAGTGGCTATCTCTGCACCTGCTTAACTAGGGGAATTTGTCTAGAGCTGCTTGAACACAGATATAGGCTTCATTCCAACAGAATAACTTTCCTCCAAGGGCTAACGGAAGAAAAAGCCTTTTGAAATTCCATTGTCATCTTCTCTAAGGTCTAAAGTACAAAGGGTCAGAATTTTGGCACCACTATTTAAAATGCTGGAGGAATAGCACAAAAATATATTTTTCCAAATGCTCTCTATTTAATTAAGGCAAATATACAGAATATTATAATTTCCAAAAGCATAACAAGAAGCTTATTATCATGATTTCCATCCTTTTAGAAGAATTCATAATCATAGTGTTTATCCATAACTATTGACACTCTGATAATTTCTCAAAAGATAAACAAGGAAAGCAAGGAAGGCCAGAGCTTGACTTATTTTGCAGAGTGGCCTCTGCTGATAGCTTATTCCCTAAAACATTGTACAAGTCACACAAATGTTTAGGTGAAAGGGGTGAAGAGTAAGGAGAGACAACTCCTCTCTGCAGACAAAAGTGCACATTTGACAGCAAAAGGCTATCCTCTGTGATCCTTGCATGTGTTTAATATAGAGAAAATCAAGGCCTCATTTATTTGCTGCTGTAAAATACCAGGTATATTTAATTATGTACTCATATCAGGAGACAGAAGTTAACTAGAGATTAAATCGCTTGTCCAAGTGATCAGGATATGTAGATTTTGGAGGCAAAAGATATAAGATATAAGTTATTCTCGTCTGCTTAAATACCAAGTCAAAGGAAGATCTTCATAGCCTGAAACTCATGAAGCATGTAGTTAACATGCTTTACACACTGACTCTGCCTGGAAAACCCTAAGTGAAGACTTGAGACCTGCACCACAGCAGTGTCAGCCTTATCATGTCCGTTTATGAGGATATTCTTGATGACACCAGACATCACTTTGGTTTTCTGGAGTTTAATAACACTATGAACTAATGTTCTTCAGAGAATGGTAAACTATTAATAGAACCAAAATTTAACAAAATGTTAAGTATCAGGGCATAGAAGGTTCAGAGTTTTAAAAAGAGAGTTGCATTAATGGGATAAAGGGATAAAATGGCCTTGTAGGGAGTAACATTAAATTGCTGTGTTGCTTCCAAAATATAGAAGTTAGAAGATGCATAATCCCTTTTATAATCCTTATAAAATACTCCAGTATAAAAGATAAAAGCATATAGATTATACAAATTAAAGGTTGCAGAGAAATGCAATGATTTATGTATATCAACTAATCAACTTGCACTTAAATCTCCTTTCCTGTTTCTTTGTCCAGTGTTGTGTTTAAAGAGGTTGTTCACGGGGAGCCTTCCCTCTCAAGAACAAACAGTAGGATGGCTGGTTAAACAGAGACTCGCACACAATGAGACCGAAGTTCAAGTCTTTATTGCTTCCTTAAATGGCTGGAGCAAGTTTCTAAACTTCTGTGAGTTTCATTCTTACATAAGGAGAATGTGTTAGGTATTTCATAGAGATGAGGCTGAGCAAAAGCAAATGGAACAACTGGTGTCAAATGATGGTTTATGCATAGGAGGAACATTTGACAGTTTTGTTTTGTTTTTTGTTTTTGTTTTTTGAGACAAGTTCTCACTTTGTAGTTCAGACTTGCCCTGAACTCTCTATGTAGCCCAGGCTAGCCTCAAACTCACAGCAATCCGCCTGCCTCTGCCCTCTAAGTGCTGGGATGGTAGGCATGAGCTATGTTCAGCATTGTGGGATGTGATACTGGGGATCAAATTTGGGACCTTGTGCTTGCCAAGCAGATGATGGAACCACTGAGCTAAATCCCTGATCCAAGTTATTTCCTTTTCTGTGTACTAGTACACCTGTATTTTCATTGCTTAGGAAAAACTCAGAGTCATCTGGCTAGCCTTGTGAGAAATGAAGCAGACAAGGATGAAAGGCCCTTTCACAGGCCTCCTCTCCTTAGGGGCAAGCCAGGTATTCCTAAAATAGAATTGTTCTTATACTTTGCCATCAAGGAAGAAATAGTCTGAGCTATCTCCCAAAAGTGTTGTTACTGAGGCTAATAAGACATTTATTTTACTTTTTGTTACCACAGTAAAACTCACCACCTCTTCTAGGTGAGACTTTCTAGCCACTGGAGCAATGGCTTACATGTGCCCAGGCATAGATCCTTTGGCCCTGTACCCCTGAGGGGAGGCCAGGTGTACAGCATCTTGTATCGCTGAAGCAATAATGTATAGATGTTGCCTGCATGATCCTTGGTGTAAAAAACATTGCAAAACACTCCTTTCCCTTATCTTTTTTTTTCCCTTTCCTAGCAGAAGGAAGTCCAGTTTCCATACGGAATGCAGAAGTACATGCTATCCACACCAGGTGCTAATTGTAATTAACCTTTGTCTAGTTGACTGCAGACAGGTGGGGAACTCATAATTTTTATATGACACGTGGGTCTTAATTTTTTACCATGCAGTTGGGAATTTCATCAAGAAAAGAAAGAATTTTTCCTGCCTTCTAATTTCAAGAAAGTTGCTGTCTGGTTAATGATTTATGACTCCAGCACAGCACACGAAGAAGGTAAGAACTATGTGAATTAATATCCACATTCATCTAACAGTTCCTTCCCTTCTTTCAAATATCAGGATAGAGAAAATAATATATATAAACATTAATGAATATATCAGCATTAGCTGTATTTGTATTGTTCTTATTTTAAGGTGACTGACAGTTTAGAAGCATGTCATTGATTAAAAGAATGGACTTCTTCCTCTTTGCAAGTACAAAATAAAACAAACATAATGGAATCAAAACTTTCCACTGGGTGGACAGAGAGGTTGCGTCTTTCACACAAGGCAATAACATCCAAGCTCATCGATGACACATGGAAATGAACTAGGAGAGTATAGCTAAAATTACCATCAAACACAAATCAATCAGTGCCACGAGAAGGGTAAGAGTTTATCACCCCATAGGAAAATGCTTCTGGTGCTCCAATGTCTGTATTTAAAGCATCCCATAGGCACTTTGTATTCCTTTCATAAAGTCTTACGTATAAGGGAAGGAGACATTCACAAAGGAGGGTTCAGACTGACTCGGCGGCTCGCTTTGCTCTCATTCCTGCCTTCTAAGTGAAGGACAAGGGGAAAATTAAATCACCAGGAACAAAAGTATAGCATTTTAGTTTTCATGTTTTTTGTTTGTTTGTTTGTTTTTGTTTTGAGACAGGGTCTCTCTTTGTAGTTCATTTTGGCCCTGAGCTCAGCCTCCAACTCACATCACAGCAATCCTCCTGCCTCTGCCTCCCGAGTGCTGGGATTACAGGCATGAGCCACCACGCCTGGCTCATGATGAGTTCTCTGATCACAGTTTCCCAGAACAGTTCTCTGTGTTTCCCAGCTTCCGTTCTGCTTTCCCCATAGTGAGGAGGAGGAAAAAGAACCAGTGGATGCCAAGCTGCCATGTTTCCTTAATGAATTCCTTAGCTATGTAAAGGTAAGAGTGGGCATAAGTTTCTATATGACGAGGTGTAAGAGTTACAAGAGGAAGTTATGACAGCCAATGAACCGATGCAGATTTTGCTAAATTTGGAACTCTATAATTTTTCTCATTTGGATAAATATTTCTGGTTAAATCAGTTTAGATGACTTCTAAAAACTCAGAGCTGAGCTGTTGAATGTAAGGAGATGCAAGCTGTGTTGGTCATTTTAACTGAGTAGCAAATTTAAAAGTGAAAACAAAACAAAAACTGGTGGTGTGGATTTTAACTGTGTGTACTGTTAGGTCATATCGACCCCAAATGCTTTCCCAAACGTGATTAGTTTTCCATTCTGCTGATGGAGCTTTAGGTCAGAGTGTGTCTTCCGTTTAGAGTACGCATGGATTCCTATTGCCACTTATCAAGAGTGGGCCAGCCGCATGTCCTGGTGCTTAGAGTGCAGGCTGGCTTTTGTAGTGTGCTCGGAAGCGAGGCTCCGAGATAAATCACTTTCTGTGATTCCTCGTAATCTTGAGGTGTATGTTTCTGTATGTTTCTTTCTTCTTTGTAAATTGTGTTTCACTAATTTTCTCACCAGTGCTACTTTTTCTCCCTCCTTCATGAAAATACTATCACACTGCTGTTAAACACTACATCCTTCTTTAAAATGTTATACTTTCAGGCCGGGGATTTGGCTCAGTGGTTCCGGCACCTGTCTTACAAGAGCAAGGACCCGAGTTCAATCCCCGGTAACTACATACCATACTGGGTGTGAAGACTCACGTTCAGCAGCAACCAGTACCACATACCACAGTGCCGGGCGTGGTGGCTCACGCCTGTAATCCCAGCACTCGGGAGGCAGAGGCAGGAGGATTGCTGTGATGTGAGTTGGAGGCTGAGCTCAGGGCCAGACTAAACTACAAAGCGAGACCCTGTCTCAAAACAAAACAAAAAAACAAAAACAACAACAAAAAAAAGAGAAGTCATCATGGAAGTAAAATGTACACTCATAGTCATTCTCACCTTGTATCTCTACTATTTTCACTATAATTATAAATGGTTTACTGAAGGCTTGACAAGTTTTTACACTTCAGTTTCTTATTACATCTAGGTAGTTGGATTATATGAATTCTAAATCCTCTTTAAGTATGAACTTTTATTAACTGTATTTACTTTGAAACCTTTATACTGGCCATTACTTTTACCAATGACTTCTTTCACTCTCTCCATTATTTGTGTAGCTGGCTTTTTCTTGACATTTAAGTTTTAACATAAAGGTTATTTCCTCAGAAGCTCTGTACCTGACTGGTATAATTTTTTTCAGTACTGGGGATTAAATTGAGGGTCTTTCTGCTGAACTACAAACCCAGTTGTGTTTTGTTGTTATTTTAGGGTTTTTTGTTTGTTTTTAGACAGGGTCTTGCTAAGGCCCTAAGTTATGCAGGCTGGGCTCAAACTTGGGATCCACCTGACCTGTCCTCCTGGAGTTTGGTAATAACCATGTGGATAATCTGCCTCTCTTGTAACTTTTTATCATCATTCTATTTCACTTTATTGCTCTTCAAGTTGGTCTTTCATTGTTCATATTCTTGTTCACTTGTTCATTTATTTACCCTGTAATCTCAAGAGAGAAAGGATCTTACTTGTCAATATTTGCTATTGTATCCATCCTACCTAGAAGAGTACCTGGTACTGGAGACATGTTAAGGAAAAGAACCAAACTTATACTTTGATGCAAACAATCAAAACTGACTGATTAATTGAACAGGAGCTGGCTTTATTAAGTAATATAATTGCTGGCAAAAACTGGGGAGTCAGATGAAGAAGTGTAGAGAAGGACAACCTCAGAACCAGTACCCCTCCAGCTAAAATCTCAGCACAGACTATACCTGATGAAGAGGCTTCTGTCCTGGCCCCTGATATTCAGGGCTTCACCTTTCTGCCACTTGCCAACACTACTGGATTTAGATATTGGTTCCCTTGAAGTTAGCAACCTTTATAATGGCCATTACACTGCTATGCTTAGAAACTAGACACTACACTCACTTAGCCAGTCATCCAAGAGTCCGATACTGATGCCACTTCTGGATTACTTCTGGGATTCTGACTCCACATGTGAGGTGCTGAGTGTGTATAACTGGCTGTTCTAAACTAGGTCATGGAGCCCTACCTATGTAGAAAACAGTAATTAGTTGATTTTTATCTTCTGTACAAGGAAGGAGGCTTTGGTTCTCATTAAGTTCTATAAAGCAGCTACTTCTCCAAACATAAAGAATTAGCTTTACGCTTGGGAAGAGTCTCAAAGTGGCAAGCATTCTCCATAGTGTTCTATCCTCTTGTGGCTACATTATTACTTCTTTGACCAGTTATGTTCACTACTGCTAAATGTCATGCAGCTGAGCCTTTTAAACTGTAATAAGTTTCTAAATTATAGCATCCTATGCTTTTCACTATTCTTCAGACAAATACATACTGTATACAAATGAAGAGATTTATTATAAGAAATTGACTCCTGTGTTGATGGAGACTGAGGTGTTTCAAGATCTGCAGTGGGCAAGCTGGAAACGCAGGAGAGCCGAGAGTGTTATTCTCGCCAGAAACCGAAGGCCAGAGTCCCACAGAGATGGTAATCTAAGCTCCATTCAGAAAGCCCACAGGCTTGAAAACCAAGGAGAGATGCTGTACAGTTGGAGTCTGAAAGCAGGAAAAAGGCTGCTATCCCAAGACGATCAGGGAGGAAGAGCTCTCCCATACTTGAAAAGAGGTTCCCTTAGGTCTCCAAGGGCCTTCAGTGTATCAAACAAGGTCCATTCACATTAGGGAGAAAAGTATTATGCTTCACTTAGTCTACAGATTCAAAAGTTCATGTCATCCTAAATTGCCTCCGAGGACACCAAGTATAATGTTTGACTGAACATTTATATGCCCCAGAGCCTTGTCAAGTTGGTGCTCAAAATTAACCATCACTCACACCCCTCTGGGCACAGTCAACAATCCACTTAGATTTCAAAGTCTAAAACTGTCACAGGCAACCATCATCTCTGCTATTCTGCTCTTCAGTTCCTCCCGAAGATATTCTTCTCCTTCCGATCCCTGGCCCCAGGGTGAATATTTTACCCAGTGGACTAGAGGGGCACAGTTCAGGATGGGGGAGGGCCCTGCCCCAAAGCACAGCCATCATTCCACATTCAGGCCTGTCATCTAGGTTGATGTATCAACTGCTGCCAAAAAAATGACACAGACAATAAAAGGGTGGTGGTGGTGAGGATTTAGGTCAGTGGTTCTGGGGCCTGCCTTTTGAACCCAAAGGCCTGAGTTCAATCCCCAGTAACCACATAAAACAATACCAGGAGTGGTGACTCACACCCATCAGCAATGGGTACCTCATACCACCATGCTGGGCATGGTAGAGACCTGTCTCAAAAAAAAAAAAAAAAAGACACAGAATCCACAAGTTCATTCGCAACTTGAAACGTGAGGTGAGCCTGAGTAAAAGACACAGCCTGCCTTCACAGAGGAAAGAAAAGGATTTCTCAGTCAGGACAAACCTTGAGAGGGACAGCTGGTGGAGCCATGTGGCTCCCTGTCACTCAACCTGAAAAACATGGAGAGGGACCTGCAGGTGAGGCAAAAGGGCAATAGGTTTATTACAAAAAAAGAGCTTGATTATGGCTGTGCATTTAATTATATTCCCTGGGCCAATATGGAATCAATATTTAAAAGCAACAAAGAAAATAATTTCCTGAGATGGTCCTATTTTCAGCATAAAACAGTCCAAGTCAGAACTCAAACACCAAGTACAAGGAAATGTACACAAGTGACAATGCAAATGGACCCAAAAACCAGCAGGTCAGAGGCCAGGTCAAGGCCTGGAGGCTGGAGGGAGTCTTACTTGTTTAATGAAGTGTCCTCAGGCCCCAACAGTCAAGGCTCAGTGATAGTCAAAGGTCAACAATTCCACAGGAGAATGTATGATATTTAGTCACAGTAAAAGCAAGACTTTGACATTAACCAGAGGTGCTTAGAAAACATTTGTAACTACCCAGAAGGTTAGGCATGAGCACAAGGGCTTGAATTCTAGATTTCTGAATCTTTGAGAGAAACAACAACAAAAAGTACCAAGCTGTTCACCAGAGCCAGGATGAAGATGCCTTCACTGAGGGACTCACCCCAGGTACAAAATTTGGGAGGTATCAAAAAATTAGTAGTCAGATCAAATAATAATTTCATATAGTACTTTTAAAAAACAAAGTTCTGGGGCCAGGGATTTAGCTCAGTGGTTCTCAGTGGTTCCTGCCTTGCAACTGCAAGGTGCTGGGTTTGATTTCCGGTCACCACATGCATTAATGCTGGGAGTGGAGACTCACGGCCACCAGAAATCAGTACCACACACCACAGTGCCGGACGTGGTGGCTCACATGTGTAATCCCAGCTCTCAGGAGGCAGAGGCAGGAGGATTGCTGAGTTTGAGGCTGAGTTCAGGACCAGTTTGAACTACAAAGTGAGACCCTGTCTCAAAAAAAGACAAACAACAACAAAAAACTTCTGGCTCATGTCTGGCTGCCTGTTCTTGTACACAAAATATTACAAAAACCAGGTGAGTAAGATAGTTTCAGACTCTGTCTTTATGTAACATTTTGATATTTTATTCATCACGGTTTTCTTCTGCATTGATTTGTAAAGTATCAGATGAAAACATTATCTATCTTGAACACTGAGTTTCTTGGCACCTTCTTAAACTTCAATTAATTTCACTGGGCTCACATCAATACTTGTTCTGGTGCATACCTCATAGAATGAAGCTACTTCCAATGCAGTCTGCTCAAAATAGTACAATAGTATGATTTCTTATTTGCCAGGATAAAATAGGACTTTCTAAGAAAATTAAATGGATTATCTATTTCATTTCATTAATACATAATGTGAACATGCTTGTTCCATTTTACAGCTGAGCCCCCGGAGGCCAAGATAAGCCAAAGCCAGCATATGGTGCAGCCTGGACCCCACTCTCTGTACTTTGACACACTGGCCCCTCCTGCTCATCACCACCTCAAGATATGACAAGTGTGGTGGGTGGGGCAGAGCTTAACTTCAGTGGCTTTGGGAAGCAACCACAGGACTGTGTAAGTCTGGGTGTCTTACAGGTGTAGCCTTGGCATTCTTCCCTTGATGAGGCATTCACAGTTTGTGTCTCTTTACTAAAGATTCACATATTGATAAATATAATTAAATATATTCATCTATGTCGTGTAGAAAAGTGACATAGGTGTATACTGTAGCATTTTATGCTAAGTTTAAAACTAATTCATATATATTTGCAAAAATGAAATTATCCAAATTTGAGCAATACAGAATAACTTAATAGTATAGAAAGGAAAAGACTGAAGGAAACTTTACAAACATACTTAGATTTGAGTAGTTGCAGGAATTACATATTGATGTAGAGCATAAATGTTCCTCCTTCTCTATAATTGTCCTTCTCAAAATTTTGCCCAGCTTTCATTCCAACCACAATATAACCACGTCAGCCTCTGAATTGCTCAACAGGCTATGTTCAGGACCTTCACTCATACTTTAACACCGCCTCTTACACATGGCAGAAAACAATATCATCACTATGGTTATTATGCTTCAGTGACCACTACCAATATGAAAACTACTTCTACTCAGGCATTCATGTGGTCTACTTTTTCTGCTTGTGGATTGAGTTATCTTATTTTAATTATACTTCAATCATAATTTTCAGTCACTATCGTCTTTCCCGTAATTCCTCTGAAGAAACATTGCCCAGTCTGGAGTTCCTGCTAAAAGGACAACTCACTTGGGACGGGACGTCTCAGCCTCTGTTTACCTGGTAGGTGAGATTCTCTGCAACAGGTGAAGCATGAGAGCCAAGGGCAGGTAATGTGCATGTTAAACAGGGATTTATGAAGTGGTTTGGCTCAAACGAATAGCAGAAACAGTGAACATAGATTTTTCTATCTCTCAGGAACCTGATATAAAAAGTAACCTGTACAGTAAGATACTGTACATTTAGAAATAAGAGGGATGGTCATTATGTGAGAAAAGTCTGTGACACCCTTAGTGGGCCAGTTGCAAAGAAGGTTAGGCAGAGCATGGGAGGGAGAGATTTTCATAAGCAGCCAAGGAGTCTGCAAGAAGCTGAAAGAGGATTCGACCTCTGGACTTCTCTTTGCTCCTGACTTTCCTCTCAATCCATCTGCAGACCATATAAGTTTTTAAGGTGTGGCCCCATTCCTGAACAGATTAAATACTCACCAGGAGTAGGGACACTGTGAAGCATGTCTCCTAAACAAGTCGTACTAATTTTGAGGAACTGTAGGTATGAATATAAGGACAAAGCACAGACCAATGGTGAAGAGAAAGATCTGGAACAAGAACCTCCGGGTGCAAACCTTGGCTGACACCCTAGCTCTTGTATTAAGGGAATTTTCTCCACGTCTTTATGCCTCACTCTTTTTATCTCTCTTACACAGTTGTTGGGAGGCTCAAATAACTTGAAAAAAATATAAGCAATGAAGCTTCATTAAACATCTTCAGCATGTGGAAAGAAAGGTGTTAGAGACTTCTATGTCATACTGCAAATGGGCTTGGGGTCCACAGTGTTCAACCTATGGTCCAAAGTGGAGTAGGGTAGTGATGGCTCTACTATCTCACAGTAGGGACTAGAAGTTGCTGAAATTTCTTTTCACTTTCTCCTTAGGCAGTTGGAGCCTCTGGTCCTTTCTCTGAAGTTCAGGCTGTCTCTGCTGCTTGCTAACCAACAGATGTGGAAGAAATAAAGCTGTATCAATTCTAGGACTGATACTCCAAGGACAAGCATCTTCTGATTCTTTCCCCTTTCTTAGAGCCCAGCCACCATGCTGGGAGGAGTCCAAGGCACAAGTAGGGAGCACATGTATGTACTTCAGTTGGTTGTCCAGCTGAGAGCCAGAGTACATGAGCAGCACATACACTACCACATGTAGCACAATGTTAATTATTCCACTCTCCAGATCAATCTAGTGTGAAAGAGAACTTCACAGTGACCATTGTGAGCTTTGTAGTTCAAGAATTACAAAAGTTGTTTAACTACAACTAGTGTCCCCTTCCTTTAGTTATTTATGATAGTGCATCTTTATGGAAGTATCCTTTCTTCGTTAGGAGTATGAACAAAATCAAGATGTGATTTCATCATTTGCTTGCAGTTGGTGACCTTCATAGATGGGATATTAAACTTACTCTCCTTTGTCTCTTCATGAATATATTTAAATGCCACTCTTTGGGTCATCTTTCCTTTTCACTTAGAAAAACAGTTACACAAAAATTCTGCTTTTTAAAAGATCCCCCCAAGCACTGATTTTACTGATGGGTCAGACATGAAAGGGCAGGGATTGGACCACATTTGCTTTTATTTCTGTGGGATTTTTGCTTATTTATGATATTTCTTACATTCTGTTCAAACATTTATCAGGAGTTCATTTAGTGATTTTGGGAAAAGATCAAAGCCAATCATAACTTTTGTGACCAACGGAAAATATCCATTGGAGAAAATGAGAGCATTTATTTTTATCCAGAGAGAGTTCAGAGTGATTCAGAACATGCTGTCGTGATTGTTGGAAACACCACCTCATATAAAATAAATCATCCACGATGGCACAAATGCGGTCAATGCTCATGTCAACAAGAGACCAAAATATTCAGGGAAAGTAAACAGTTTTGCAAATACCAACTGATGAGTTTCTATTATCCCCTATTTCTCTTTGACTGACAGGAAAAAAATCAGTGAAACAATGTCAGCCCTGTTAGCTCTGATGGGTTTTAATCCTTTCTTTGCCTCAAGCATACTGCCTAACACAGAAAAGTATAAAATCCTCCCTAAGACCAGATAAAAAATGATAATGCACTTTAGTAATAGTATGGATAAGCCTCAAAAGGCAAAAGCAAAGTGTGAATATTCTCTTTTAAAAGAACAGAAACATAAACCTCCCTGGGCAGATAATGTTTTCACCCTACAGAACTGATACAAGTAGAAATTTCAGAGCAAACAGAACTAAAAGGGAGCATTTCATCAGGACTATCTGACCAAGACAGTTAGCAAACCTTAACTCTTCCATAACTTTGCTGAAAACAATTAATGTGGCCCCATAGACTCAAACTCTTTGGTTTGCTTTAAAATACATAAATGTAACTCTTTCGTGTTCTACGAAGCAAGTTTTATGATCATTCAGCCTAAGAATTAATCAAGAAGGCAGTGGTGTGGAGGAAGCAGAAAAGAAAAGGGTTCTATCTTGGACTTTTGCCCAAGACAAAGAGAGGATTCTAGATGAAGCCAAACTTACACGCTTCCATGAGTTCTGGGACCTTAGGTAATCCCTTCATCTTTCAGTACTATAACTTCTGCTGCTGTAAAGCAAAGAAAACACCAAGTGGTGTTTATAAGCACTAAATTAGAACCAATTATCCTAGTGCAGAATTTCTCAATTGTGAGACTTCAGCTACTTGAGGCTGGCTAATTCATCACGGGGAGGGCTGCCTCTCCTATGCATTTTCGGGTACTTAGCAGCATTCTTGTCTTCTATCTATTAGATATCAATAGTGAGTATAAAAATATGTCTCTAGATATTATCAGATATTCTGTAAAGAGCAAAATTAGTCTTGTTCAACAACCAGTGCCTTAGTGCTTGGAAAAGGCAACTCTCGAATAAATGTGAGTTCCCTTACATTTCAATTCTCCTTAGGAGGAGCAGGCCCTCCCCTTACTTCAGAATGTAAACAGCCCCATATTAATGTAATAGTGAAGGAAAGGAGTTGGTAATTAAGTAGTATGCATAGCTCAAATCCTACTTGTAATCCTGTATGCATTAACTTGTGTAATCTGCACATTTCTTCCAGAAAGTCAGTAGTAGATTTTGTCCAATGTTCTTTCCTGGGTTGAGGATTTAGCTCAGTGGCATCATGCCTGCTTCCCAAAGTTCTCTATAAAGGACTATTTAATTGATAATACTTTTCCAAACAAAAGTTGAATAGCATATAAACAGTTTTACCATCAGCTTGAAACAAGTTTCAGACTTCCTATGGATATGTACATGTATCGATTTTACCATCAACATATTTAAGGCACCTGTGATTTTTAGGAAAGTGAGTTAATCAGCAAAGTTAAGGCCAACATAGAGTCTAAAAAGGGACTCCACCAATGGTTTAACCCATGAATTCCATGAAGCCACTTCAGACATAATACCAACAGTGTGTGGTTTGGTGGCCCGAGTCTTGTTCTTTAAACTTGTGTCATCGGATTCCATCTTGAATGCTGTACTAACAACTAAAGTATGTGTGGAATTTTGGAACAAATTGGCTTGCCTTATTCACACAAATGCCTTGGCTGTAAACACCTTTGCTTACCAAATATCCTTGATCCAGGCTAAAATTGAGGTTAGGTAAGGATGAAGTTCTGCCAGAGTTTGAATATGCAGCACAGATTTAGTGTTCTGCTGACAGAAATTCTAAAGACTTGACAAAATCCAAACAACCTGTTGGTCCTTCATCTTCCTATCTAAGCTGGAATACAGCTGTCAAACTGGATTTTCATTACAATTGTCTCAGCTGGAAAAAAGTTACAGAGGCTAAGGGAGGCTAAGTAACTTGGCCAATGACTTGGTGAGGCACGAAGTAGAGTCAGGGTGAACCCAGTCTCTGCCTGCCCTGGGCTGCCTCCTGGTGGCTGATAGGCCACACAGAGGGAACTTTAGAGCTGCTGTGAATACATAAAAGGCTGATCAAGGGAGGTGAAATTTATCTAAGAAAAATGACTTAGTGTTGCAAGCAGTGCAAAAGGGTCTAGATTCCATACCTGGGCTTATTCTATCCTGCACTGTGTGCATCTATTCTGTGTTGTGGGACAGCACAAGAAAGAATAAAACAGATGTTCTCTGATGAATCATGTCTTTGTATAAAACTAAAAATGTTTGTATATGTTGGAACTGAGCCTATAAATTTTAGACAAATTGATCACAAAGATAGAGGAAAAACGGAGTCTCTTTTTAAAAGATTCAGCATTTGTTCTTCATAGGAAATATTCAATCAGAACTCTTGTTTCCAAATCATATTAGAGGTAATTTTGTCTGCAAAATATTATAAGTGGTTATCACATGTTATGCATCCCATTCAGTACACCATATCGCATCCCTGGACCACATACTAGGTGGATTGATTTTAATCAAAAACCATTTTACTCCCAGTTGCTTATCATGATTCAGAATCAACTGGGAAGTTCCAAGGATCCTTATTAGACTTGATATCAGGTGCCGAGAATTATCAAGTTGCATTTTATTCAAAATATACTTAGGCCCTCCACCTCCAGCCACAAAAATCTTGGCACTATGAGAAAAAAAAAATTCCTTTTATCCAAGCACCTTGCTGGAGTTCTTCACTACAGCACCAGATGCAGCTATGTGTTCATGTGTACTGAATTTGACACAGGTTTACCAGGACCTGTTGTTGGGCAATTTGTTTTTATGAAATATATTACAGGGTCAGAAAATTATGCAAATAATCTAGAGGCATAGTTATTTGTTAGGAGAGTTTAATTGAAAAGGCACACTTTTCCCCCTCAGACATGACACTGAGCATTTCCAAAACACTGTTGCCCTTTTACTGAAAAGCTAACATTTCCCTTCAGATTTCTGATTTTCATATTCATAGGGCCTCGGCGAGCTAAACTTTAACTTGAGGCTCAAGGCTGTATAAATATTTATCATGGACAGAAAATTTAAAAAGATTTTTCGTAATTTTAGGCATCAAAGAGATTTGTGTAGTTTAATAAAAGGGTTTGGGGCTTAAAATTCAGGGAAGTTGCCTGTTGCTCTTTGCTTTATTCATCTCTTGTCTGTGAAATCTTGAACAAGTCTCATCTGCCTTCCTGGGTGTCACTTTCTTCACCCATGAAGAAAGAATTAGACAATATTTAATATTCTCTCCAAACTATGACAATATATGAAGGTAATAGGCCAAATTTTAAAGTAAAACAGAATGTCTCCTGACCAAAAAAAAAAAAAAAAAAAAAAAAACTGTCATAGTTCAAACAGTAATAAGATGGTACTGGTCTGATAAGTGGTTTGAAACAAAAAGATGATTTTAGGGGTTGATAGAAGGATATTGTAGAAAAACATACCATTTCTGCAACTCTTGAGTGGGAAAATTTAATGCTGAATCCTTTTTATTTTTTGACACAAATAGTGATTTTACAAAAAAACCCCCAAAGAACAGATAGATATGGTGATTGCTGGTATAGCTTGGTGCCTGAGTTTAAATTTCACAGAATGAATCCAACCACAGAAGCAAGCAGAGAAATGCAAACATTTTCTGGCTAAAAGTATGGCTGAGATTCACATTCATCACAAGCTATAAAGACAAGTGCACAAATTAGTGTGGATCCCAATACAAAAACCACCCTCTGTTACTGGACAGGCAGAGAAAAGCAACTCTCTCAGTACACTCTCCAACATGCTATCTCTACTCATAGCTACAAATGAAAAAGGCTTGAGATAAAGTAAAGACAGAGAAAGCAAAAATAGCCTCTGTCAGCTAAACTCCCCCACCAAAGCTGGTATTCATTATTTAAATGCAAATTCAATTCTCTAGAAAAATGACTTCAAATCAACTTCCTACCACTAAGTAAATGTTCATTATTAATAACAAAATAACCCAGTAGAACAAGTTACTTCCAGAAAATCGATGCATTATAAGAAAGTGAAAATAGGATGAAACATCTCAGAGCACGGTGGAGGAACAGTGAACTGCCTCCATGTGTAGAAATAAAAATATAATGTAATATGTTTAGGAGAAATGAAATACCAGAGGTTTTAACTATGTGCAGTAATTTTGTTTCCTGCTATATAAACGCTCAACCAGCCAGGAGGTTTAAAACCAGAGTTATTGCACCAGTGTTTCTTAGTCATGTAAGAGTGTCAATCTATCAATTCAGATACTCAATTAATCAGGGTGAGACAGGCAGACCACGAGAGTCAGCTACTGGCTCAGTAGTGAAACTGGGTGACTGTGCCTGATAGGATTCTTCTCTAAGGGAGACTTTATCCTGGAAGAGATGAGGTGGAGCACAAGGAGCTTCACATGAAGACAGGAAAGACATGACTGGCTATGCAAGTTGTAATGACAGTGGGAAACGAGGTTGTAGGACTTAATGCTTTACAAAATAAATTTCAAGGAGGTCTTGGCATATATGCAATGGACAGCAGGCCCTTCTGACCTGCGCCTGCGGATCTGCACAGTGCACACATTCACAAAGCTGGCTCTGGAGACAGTATTGATTCTACTTACCTACTTGTCAGTTCTGCATAGGATCTTATAGGATCTTACTCTGGTCCATTGCCTGCTCATCTCTCCATTTTTTTACTTGTAAAATTATTAAAGCAATAAAAGCATATTTATGAGTATATCATAAAATCTCTATTAACTAATGTACATTATCTTTTGCATGTGCTATCAACAGCTGAAAGAGTGAATGATTTCCCATCTATAGATACATTCTTTTAAAATCTTTTTTTTTTTTTTTTTTTTAGGTTTTTTGAGACAGGGTCTCGCTTTTGTGGTTCAGGCTGGCACTCAGCTCAGCCTCAAACTCACATCTCAGCAATCCTCCTGCCTCTGCCTCCCAAGTGCTGGGATTACAGGTGTGAGACACCACGCCCAGCATTGTGGTATGTGGTACTGGTTGCTGCTGGGTGTGAGTCTCCACACCCAGTATTATGTGATTACCCGGGAATCGAACCCAGGTCCTTGCACTTGCAAGACAGGCGCCGGAACCACTGAGCTAACTCCCTGGCCCCATTCTTTTAAAATCTTAACAAATCATATTCCTATGTTTTCTCTCTAAAGCACCTCAGGAAAGATAAGCAATGACAGCACAAACATTCCATAGCATGTAGCCAATTTTCATGTTCAACAAGAGCACTTGAATGATTCTGTGTCGTTCTTCCTACATTTCCTTCAAATAGTTTATTACAAGAATGCAAGAGTGTAGTGGTGATTGATTTTATGTGTCATCTTGTTATGGGATGCACAGACATTTGGTTAAACATGATTCTAGGTACGTCTATAAGTGTGTTTCTGGAAGAGATGAACCTTTGAATTTGCAGATTCACCTAAGCAGACTGTGGGTGGGCCTTAGCCAAATAAGAGAAGACTTTAACAGAACAAACAGGCTCAGGAAGAAGGGACTGCTGCTATCTGAGAGCTCTGACCTAGCACACTGATCTTTTCTAGTCTTGAGACATGGACTGAATCATCCATCATCTTCTCTTGGGTCTGAAGTATCCTAGCTTCTAAATGGGAAATCTGTTCATTAAAAGTCCCCATCCTCAGACCTTTAGACTCAGAGTAAAATAACACTATCAGTAGTTCTCTGTCTCAAGGGTGCTCACGGCAGATCTTGGGACAGCTCAGCCTCCATCATTATAAACCAGTTCTTGATGCTTCCCTGAAGAGCCCCTACAACACAAGTGCTATAGAAACAGTCATGTTCATGTTAATACAAGTCTTTGATTTTCAAAAGTGGTAAAGATGTTTTTCCCAGAACAAAAGACTCACAAACAATATTTTATTGCTCTAAGTTCATGATAGGATCTGCAGAATTGAAACATCTGAAAGATGAAACAAGGATATTCTCTTGAAAAAGGAGTTTGAATTTGCATGCAATCCACACCACATAATTTTAAAGAACACAGGGTATCTATATTCCTCTCTAGTAGAAAATTTAACTTTTGTTACTAACAGGCATACTCATTTAAGATGTAAACCGACAAGAAAGTTCACTCAATTTGTCTCACACTAACAGCTTATGATTTCTGAACATGTTGAGGACCATTTCAGCCTTTCTTATATAGAGAAGGCCCTTAATCTAAAAGTTACAGTGGTCCTTTACAATTTTCCATATTATGATGGTGAAAATGTGATGCACATTCAGTGGAAACTGTAATTAGAAAGTTGAGTTTTGATCCTTTCCCCCTTAGTGATATATGATATGATATATTTTTGCAGTGCTGGCCAGCAGGAGGGAGCTGCCTCTTCAGTCCAGTCATAGGATCAGAGAGGGAAAAGACAGATATTCTATTGTGGACTGTTGCTCAGCTCTAGTACTTGCTAAGTCAGTTATATTAAAACATTTTTCAATTCAGCCTATTTTCAATGGGTTAATTGGGCAGAAACCCAATTCACAAGAAGACAAACGTTTATATATCCATTTGAAAGGTCTCTACTCTAATGACAGGGGAGGAATAAGGGAAAGAAACAAAAAGAAAGAGAAGCATTTGTAGGGGTTTGTTCCTGTGTTTTTCCTCTACCACTTTCAACTTAGAGTATGAGGCATCAACTAGAAAAGAAAGACAGTAGAAGAAACAAAGAGTCTTTCATGTTAACTACCAGATGACTGTGTAAGAGAGCAGATGGCTGGAAATGCCATGGTGACACTCGGAATGATGATGTCTCACGCTGGGAACTGATCCTCTGAGGCTGAGTCCACGTACGCCGGCTTGAACCGGGGAACTCAAAGACTGATTTGGAGGCCATCAAGAGGTCTGATTCCGAGGTCAGCTGAGATCTGAGATGAGAGTATTCATATCGAGCCTCTCCTACTGCACCCAGGAAGACCAGAGGGCACATCGGCCCAGCATGAGAATGGAGCAGGCTACTGTGAGCCTGTCATTTGCTGGGGCGGATTCTCAAAAAGAACAGCTTACATACTTTACAGTTTAAGCAAAGATAAATGAATCATTTTATTTAATATATTCTTCAATGTACACATTAACAATCCTTTTAACTGATCGTAGGCTTTGTGTCTTCTCTTTATTTTTGTAAGGATTGAAATGTTAAAAAGGAAAATATATCCTGCGTGAATATTTTAATGACTCAAGCATCTTTAAATAGGATGTTGACATCTGAAGTACTTACTTTTCTTCCAGAGCAGCATTGCTTTCTTTCAGATGATGTCTAATGTATTGCATTACCCAAGCAAAACCACTTTACAAGGCCTCGAGGCATTCGTTTTAAGCACTCTCATGTTTTTATTAATAACTTTAATATGTAGTAATGAAAACATCCATTAGAACAACTTCATAAAAATCCTTTTTCAACATCAACAACAAGGTCCAAGAAAAAGTGTGTTACTTATGGCATTATTGCAATCATTTGTTTCATTTGTTTGCCCGGCTTTTTCTTTGGTTTTCACCTAAGTAAACTGCACAATGTTGGTGAAAATGGAATACAGTGTAAAATTTTAATCTGTTACTCCATGATCTAAAATGCCCCTCAAGAGCTATTTCACAATACTAACATCATTTTAAGAATTATAAGCGATTTCAGAAAAATCTGAGTTGTAGCCATTGCCCTCAAAGAAAGAAGGGAAGTAGAAGTGGAAATGATGGTTCTTCTAAAAGCAGATATTGGGAGGAAAAGAAATGATGCCAAGAAGATTGTAATCACAGACTGGGAGGATGAAGTGAAGAGGGCAGAGATCAGCAAAGTCAAGGTGAGAAAGAGCAAGTGGATGATGTTTTATCATAAATATTTTAAAGCTAGAATAATTTTAAGCAGTGAACTCAGAATGTGGTCCTGCACAAAACTTTACAAACAAGAGAAAACTGAATTTAAGAAAGTTTAAGCAGTGGTGCAAGATGAAGGTAGAACTAAAGGACAGCTGTTTGTAAATCTCCCCACCACTGTGTCTTAATCCCTCAGCCTTAGGCATATGTGTGAAGTCTGGGGATTGGGGGATGGAAAATGCCATAGTTTCCAGAAATTAAACATAAATTTCAAGTGCATTTCTTTTTGTACCAAGTAAGTCTTTATATGTATAGTTGATCACATTAATCCATATCTAGAATAAGGCTCTAACTGGAAATTCAGAGTGGTCTGTGAGTTGGGATCTGCAACAGTCTGAAGTACAGTTTCTTATCCCTTCCTTATTCTTTAAGAAAAGCTGATAAAACAAAAATGAAATTATTTTTCAAAGAGAACTCATTTAATGCTTATATTGATGTCTTGATCAAACAGAATGAAGTCTTCCTCCAGGTAGTGCTTTTTTCTTGTTTGTTAATGCACCTCATTTATAAGTCATTGCTCCCTTAATCTTTACTGCTCTTTGTTTAATCGACTCAGGATGGATATTTAAGTAAGAATGTGGAAGAAACAGAAAGAAGCACAGGCAAGCTTTCAGGAAGGCTCACAGAATTAGTCTTAGTCAATAAAACAGAGATGGTAATCAAAGACAAATTTACCAGTGTTGCATAGGTAGGAGGCCATTTCAAATACCACAAAGCTGCATAATCTGTGAGTTATGAGCAATAACGGATTAGCTTCACAAGAGAGAACAAATACTCTAAGAAGCCACTGGTACATCAGGGACTTTGATGAGGGATAAGTCAATCAACATAAAAGGGTAAATAGCATGAATTCCAGAGCTGTGTGATTTGGTGCATTCAACCCCAGCTCCATGAGCTGCCCTGTATGATTTTGTGCAACCTCTCTACCCTCCGTTTTCTTCTCTCCAACATGGCAATTGTAGTATCAACACCTACCTCATGGGCTTGTGAAAATTAAATGCAGTCATTTCCCATTCGATAGCAAGTGCGTCAACAGTGACTGGCACGTGGTAAAGTATGACATGGGAGCCTTGTGCTTTCCTGTTCTCCTTTTCTTTTTCTTTCTTTCTTTTTTATTCCATTTTCATTCTACCTGTTGGATCTTGGCCAAGTTGATGGATCCTTTGCCTTCACAGTTTCTATATCTGTAGACTTGGAACAAAGATACTACTTTGGTACTTCTTTATTATCTATTCAGCATCCACTTTGTCTTTCCTAACATGATACTGATGTTGTTCACAAATTTCTCTCTGTACATAGACATGTGACACGGGGGAAGCAGACTCAAATCTCCAGTTCCAGAGCTAAGTCCTCACTGGTAAGCCAATCATTGGCCTCCCATCTGCGTTGCTAGTGAACCAGTCAAGGAACACAGAACTAAGTCCAGCACAACAGGCATTTTTCTGGAGATGTGATCATTGACCTTCATCTATCTAAACACTCTGAGAGGAAGGATTTATAATCTGTGCTTGAATTCTCCTACTCTCCTGCTGGATAAGAATAATAAAGAATGTACCCTATGGACTCACTTGGAAATACACTTCGGTTAAGAGAGAGAGAGAGAGAGAAAAAAAAAGCTGTCAGAGAGATAAGGACAGAATTGGCAACTATGCTGAAGCATAGAAAAAAGATAAAAGAAATCAGTGAAGAAATTCTGAGGGAAAGTAACAAGAAAAATTTCATTATATTTTAAATAGTCTAGTTGCCATTTTTATTTCTGAATGTCTATTTTCACTCCAGAAATGATGGTACATTAAGGAATCTCAGAATTCATGAAAAAACATAATATAGCCCAACAGTACTATGTGGTAAAATTTGCATATAATGCAATTATGCAATTAATCATAATGCAATTATGAACATTCAAGCTAAGAATTAGGTATCGTTTTTGTTTAAGGTGGCTTATAAAATAAAATCTGAGCTGGAGAAATGAAAGCAAGCTCAAGCTAAATTGTTTTAAATTCCCCATGGCACATACAATTTTTTTCAGGTTTCTGTTTACATATTTTTAGCTCTTTTCCATTTTAGTGACTAAGCAATAAGAAGTTTAATTTACTATATCTAACTAGAAAAATTGTTTTCACTGGCTCAAGGCCAAAATTGGGAATAAGGAGAGAAACAACTCTAGACTTGATCTGCAGATTCCTTTTTTCATTTCTCCACCAGGGTCTAGTAAATTCACTTAGTGATTAAGCTAGAAACCATTCAATTTCTACACCAAGAAAACCAGCTACAGTGTTCAATCTTTCTATACTTTTCCAACAATTACTTTGTAATTGCTATGTCAAAGCCACCCATCTACTTATGAAAAGAGAACAGTGAATAAAACAGATGAATATTTCTCATGAAACTTACACTTAATGGGGAGAGAAGCAGTGTTATCCCATAAAGCCACCTTCTCGGGGAAAAACAAAATCCATGATGTAAACTACCTGCCAATTCCCATGGTGTAAACACTCCTACGGTTGCCAATTTAACAACCAGCTTGCAAAATTCCTGAAAAGTTAGCAGTCCTCACTTGTAATCCAGTGCAAGCAGACTCTACTGCATGACCAGTGGAGAAATAGACAATAAAGAAATAAGATGTGTAGTTGGTACCTAACAGTCAGTACCAGGAGGAAAACAAAGAGGGGAGAGAGATAGGGAATGCCTGGAGGAAGAGAGAGCAGGTACAACTGGAAACTGTCCAGACAGAGACACCTCATGGAAAAGGTGGTGACTGACCACAGACCTGACAATGAAAGGAGAATAAGCCAGGTCGTGGGAATGGCATTTCTCCTCTGAGGTTCAAATAGCATGTCTTGTGTGGATGTGGAGGTCAGCCTCAGTCAGTCAACTGCCATCAGCCCAATATACTGTCACTTGGGCTTTTCTTCATGGACAGTCTACATATAAATGGATTAAGGATTCAGCAGGTTGAAAATATCTTCCAACCTCATCTCATCTTAACAAAGCTCCCTAGTCATCAGTTCACACTGCTTAAAAATCTCACTCCTAGTCTCAAGAGTTGGCCTGACAGCCTCATGCTGAGCTCTTCAGTTAAAGCAGTTGAAGGAGCTGAAGGATATAAAGTATGTTTCAGAACTAACACAGACAGCCAGAAAATTTCCCTTGTAAAATGTGAGGGGTTTCAAAACTTGTACTTCACATTCTTGTCACAGTTACAACAAAATCCTTACCTGCAGAAAGTTGGGCAAGGTATACAGACACTTTAGAATGAGAAAGAATTTAACCCATGACTTAGAATTAATTACATTGAATTGAAAAGATGCTCATTTGATTAATGAGAATAATCACAACTGACATGTCTTGAGTATTTTTCTTCATATTTCTTTGTTTCATTTTAAAAATGGGACTAATAATAAAATTACCTTATAGGTGACTGTGCAGGTGAAATAAGTTAATGTACACAAAAATTAGCATATATATTAATATTAACTGCATGTAATATTTACTGATAAGCATATATTATAATTATTAGTCTTTCTTCTCTTCTTCATTACTAGAATTATTACTTTGAGCCAAATACTACAAGGATATAATTATTGTCTTCACTTCGTTGGTAGGAAATTAAGCAGAAGACAGTTCAGTACAGTGTCATACATCACTGAGTAAGATAGGTAAAGATTCAGCACCAGTCAAATTTTCAGTGGCTGTATTATAAGACAAAAATAAATTTAGGCCTCCACACACTCTAGAAGACTCTTAGATCTATGTGATTTATTGTAGTGAAAAATCACTGTCAAAAAATTATTTACTGAGCACCTAATTATAGCCTAAATATTTCATATGAATTACTTCATATATCTCCCTCTGGAGAAGGTACTAATATCATACTATTTTATAGATCAAAGTAAATAAATAAATTATCTGAACTAAGTAATTGGTAAGTAGCAACACGAGAACTCAAATTTGGGTCTGTTCAATTCTTTTTTGCTTTTTTTTTTTCCTGCCTATTTTGCTTAGCTATCACACCCAAGGTTAAGGAAAAACAACTACATACTGATTTCACTAACCCCGAAATATATGCATTGAGGTAGGTGACTTCATGGCAATGTACAGTAACCCTTTCCTGGATTAATTAGAACAGCAAAAATGCAGAGCTCAGTGGGACTCTGAAGACAAGTTCTGCACGGCCTGGAAGAGCTAATTAGCTCCAGTTACCAAGATTTTGTGCTACTTATCGGTTGATGAGAGCCATGGTGAAATTGCACACTACCCTAGGATCGATCTCTCTACCATTTCCAATCTGTGCTATCCATGAGTCATGCATTTTAGGACCACAGAACTTGGAGTAATGGCTTTGAAAACTCTCCCAGGCTTAAAATAGAAGCTCAGTGCTAGGGGTCCAGAGTTCCCGCTGTTTCAAAGCAGCCATTTTCAGTCTTTTCACAGAGTGCACAGACAGTTTGCAGCAGTGTTTTAGAATCCTACACTATTCCTTGTAGTCTTTTGAATTCATACTTTTTGCAAAGCAGAAGAAAGTATGTCTGTGGCCCTAAGGCCACAGCTAAAACAATCAGAGCATCTCTTACAATGAGACACTCTGGAGCCTGCTGAGAAATGTAGTCTGCTATTTAATGCTCTCCAATATCAAGATGCAAGCAAGAGAGCAAATACTGACATGGATTTGCATTACCTCTTCATCTAGGGAAAGGGTTCTAACACACGATTCCCAGCCTTTAGAGGCCAAGCTCTCAGTCACTGCACTAATGGAGGCAAATCTAAATTCTGCAGAACCCAGAAGGCAAATGAAACTGAGCAAGGAATGCTGAATGTAAGCAACAGAGAAGGAAACAGGTTTGACTGCTGCAGGAAGTGTGGCTCTTTACACCATTTACTCTTCTAATGACACAGAGGTCACTACTTTGTTCCAGCTCATGGTTGGCATAGCAAGCAGCTAGTTTTGCTTTGCCTTTCAACTTGCAAAAAATGCCATAAAGTCAACATTGTTTGTGAGATTTCAGTTTTTTCCAAAGTTAGCAACTTTTCTTAAAAAGTTATGTGAAATAAAAATACATAGCCACAGGACAGATGCTAACCCTGGTGCTTGCCTGATGACCTGTACTCTGCTCCATGATCTTCTCTGCAGAATAGCAGATCTGTGACTGGTAACTCTTGCTGGCTCCTATCCTTGGAGTGTTAGTCTAGGAACACACAATGTAATCATAATGAAAGTTGTCATGTACTGAGCCTCTGTTCTGTATATAATATCTTGCATATACTAACTGAGATGAAACCTCTAAATGGGGTGTTTTTATTAACCACTTCTTACAGACAGGAAACATAGGGACAGAGGAGGTACACACCCTACTGAAAGCTACACTGCTCACCAGTATTACGGATCTAGCCAAATATTCATGCTTTAGTCACTTGAATTACTTTGTAGAATAAAATGCCAAGTTACTCATATTTATGAAGAATACTGGGCATAAGATTTCTATCTTATCTTTCTATCTTATCTATTTATAGAATAAAGAGATAAATGAGTTTTCAAATTGAAAATACTTGATAGCATTGCATGTATAATAGTAACGACATATTCAGAAATAAAATTATCTGTGGACATTTGGTTTATTACCAGACACACTGGTTCTTTGTGTTGTAATGAAAAAAATACCCTAGCCAATGTGACTTGAAATAATTGACTCTGTAAGAGTGTTCAGATTCTTTGACCAAGTAATTCACCCTTGACGATTTATACTAAAAACAATTTAAAAGAAAAACGAGATCATCTCAGAAGTGGTAACAGTATCTACTTTTTCAATAACAAAGAAAGAAAAGAAAAACAATCAAAATGTCCAGGAGAATAAGACGAAATACTTTTGACATGACAATAAGTTAAAAGAATAGTCACTAAAAATTGAAGCTGTGGTAATTATTGGAAGTATAAATTGTACTTCATTTGTTAATCATGAGAAAAGAGAAAGAGACAATTCCATCTGTATTGCAGCTAGAACTTTGTAAAACCTATGAAAATACAAGCTCAAAGAAAACACAAATCAGGCTTTGGGATCATATCATAATCAGTTGAATTATGAGCAGCTTGGAAAAGAAAGAAAATACTGTCAACTACTGTGACCAATGTAATGCAGAAGCCTTTGTTGCAGCTGAGCTTAACTCATTCAAAATTAAATACCTCAGGCATAGCTCAGCCTTCCAGGATCCCAACATAACCTTTCACTGCTTCTGTTGATCACAATCTCTTAATGTTTTGCACATTTTCTAAGACAATTCTACAGACTAGTTCTACAGACATGGAGAAGCAATAGGAGAAAACACTGTCTTCTGTTAATAACTACCAGGACTCTTTATAGCTTGCCATACACAGCTTCAAAACAAGCCCTCACTTGGCCCTTGAAGCAGACACACTCTCATCCTTAGGACTTCACTCTTGTTATCTGCTGTACTCTTCCAGGCCATGAAGATCTGGCTTGATTACTTTATATAAAATAATAACATCTTACTACACCTATAGTTCATCCTTTACAGATTTCAGTATTTTATTTTCTGCCTTCTTCTATTAGATTGTAAACCCCATTTGGGGTACTGAGTACTCCTACTCAGTACTAAGTCTCCTATGCCTTGAATATGATTGACATTTAGCATATAAATACCATCTATATTCAATGCAGTACTTCTCAGGCACTATTATCATGTTTTTACTAACTGGTTTAGTATTCACAATAATCTTAGGGGTAGGTGCTATTATTTCCACTTAACAGACAAGACTCTAATGTACATACCATTTTAGTTATCATGCTGAGGTGGGCAGACTCTAAGATGACCCCAGATTGTCTCTACCTTCTAATATCTATGCCTTATTTAATACTTGTAGTTTAGGAGGCTGAAAAGTACTGGATTAATGGACTAATAGATTTGGTTGTCTGGTAAAGGTGCTTTTTGCTTTCAAGATGGTGCGCTGTTGGGGGCGAGGGACACGGGATTCTCACTCAGCACAAGGCAAGAAGAAAAAAATGAACAAACAAGAAATCTCTTCTTCCACAGAGTGCCTTATGATAGAAGGTCTTCTCATGGCCGAATCACCTTTCCAAAGCTCCACGTCTTACCTCTACTCCTATCATAATGCATAAACTTTGGAGAGGATGCATTCAAAACAGCTCCTCCCCAACTGATTCTAAAATGAGACCTCAACTCTGGCCAATACCTTCATTGCCACTTTGTGAGAGACCCCGAAGGAGAGGACTCAGTTAAGCTGTTTCTAGATTCTGGACCCACAGAAACTCTAAGATAATAGTTATGTGCTGCATCACACTTCTAAGTTTATAGACATTTGTTAAAAAAGTCATGAGCAACTTTGTCATGAATATAAGCTCAAAAATCCTAAATAATATAGTAGTAAAAATATTCTAATGACTTAATACATTAGGAGTTTGGTTTGTTCAAGGAATGTAATATTAATTTATCTATTAAAAACCAATTAATGTAAGCCAAAATATTTACAAAATCAAGATGAAAATTATATATGATCATATAAGATATAGAAGGGTAAATTTTTTATTTACCTATTTTTGATTCTGGGGATTAAACAAAAGGCATGCTTAGAAGGACCTCTACAATTCAACTTTATCCCTAGCAAGAAGGATTATTTGATAAATATATATGCACATGCATGATTTTTCAAAACTGTCTTGGAAAATTTAAATATAACAAGATACATTTCTACTGCAATTTTTTAAAAAAGCCTCTTAGCAAGTAGAAACATAAAGAAATGTGCATAAAATTACAAGGAATTCTATGCTTAACGATGAATGCTGAAAGCCTCCTCTTATTTGAGGACAGTCCTATGTACTATTTCTGTCGGTGACTGTTTGTGGTGTAGGGTTTGGGATCGTCGAAGACAGGAATGAACAGAGTCGGAATGGACAGACAACACACGAACACAAGAGAGGTTGTGATGTTGTTGTCTGTCCATTCCGACTCCGTTCATTCCTGTCTTTGACGATCCCAAACCCTACACCACAAACAGTCACCAACGTATTTCCACTTTATTCTTCAATGTAGCAGAAATCCTAGCTATTATTTAAAAATGGCAAATTGAAGTTATCATTATTTGCAGTGACTTTATTTTATATATATAAAGAATACACTGATCTCATCAGAGCTAGGAGAATAATTTAGCAACATTTCTGTATAAAAGGTATGGAACTCAATTTTACTTTATTTACTAATAACAAGCAATTAAAAGAGAGAATATAACTATTTTTCATAAAAATCTCAATTTATATCACAAACAAGATTAAGTTCAATGAAAAATGGGCATGACTGCTTTTCAAAAGCCTGTCAACCTTACCCCTCTAGAAATAACCAATTTCCCTCATACAACACCATCACTAGTAATTCACCAGCAATTCCATTAGAGATACAACAGAGGCCATCACCAACATGGCACAGAATAATAAAACATATGCTCAGCTATTCATTTATTTTCAATATTTTTAGCACTTCAGAAGTAGTAAAAACCGTGGAAATGAGACAGGCTTTGCCCTTTTTTCCTTCCATTTCCTTCACAGGCAGTTTGGATGGGTTGCCTAGGAAACTGCGACAGCAAGAGGCAGCACTGGCTGCGCTGCCACCTGGAGCTGGGCTCGGTTTTCAGCACAGGCTTATCAGCCCTTGGCCCATGGAGGCACCAGTACACCTCCACCTGATTCACAGGCCACTCGATTTCAAAGGCAGAAGCTGTGCCTTTGGCTGTTCACTGCACTGGCAGTAACTAAGGACCAAGGGCTGGACATGGCTGATCAAAGGGGGATTAAAGGGCAGGAAAGAAGAGGCTGTAGAGGGGAAATAAGGAGGCGTTTGCCCCAGTGGCCTGACTGACCAGTGAAGAGCACATCCAGGCTGCCTCTGGCAGGTGTGGACGAGGAGCACCCTTCACACAGCAGCTGGGGAAGCAGGGAACCCAGTGATTATGCACCGGAAACTACAGTACTGTTCACCTTCTTACATTTTAAAATTTGATACTAGGCAAAGAAACTAAGTAGTTTCTTTAAAGTCACCTAGTTTTTAAGTGATGGAGCAGAATTAAATCCCAATCAAAATTCACACAAACTCATAACAGAGAGCTTATAATCTTGGATCATGCTTTTAAAGGACACTGTAGACAGGAAAAAGAAAAATTTATATTATGTTCAGGAAGTAAACTTGTAAGGCTGAAAGTTAAAAATAACTAAGAAGACATCAGGAACAGCCTCAAATATGAGGCTCAGTGGCTGGTTTTTATATTAGAACTGTTGCTCAGAACAGTAGCAAATGACTTTGAGCAGTGTTGGGTTGTCTGTACCAGCACACAGTTGGGGCATAATAACATGTACTAATTTGTTAAGATCTAATGTAAAAAAAGAAAAAACACCAAAAAACCAAAAGCCAAAAAACAATTAAAAAAATAAAACCTCACAACTATTTCACTAGTCATTTTTATATTGACTCATGTTAATGTGAAAGTATTCTGGGCATGTTGGGTTAAAGTCTATTAAAATTAATTTTATATGCTAATTTCCACTTACATGGAATTTGGAGCAATTAAAATTGCATTTGTGGCTCACTCTTTCTATTGGCTAGTGTGAGATGTCATGGAAAGCACAGGAAGAGATTGCAACTAACTGGCTGGCACTTGGACTTACACACACACACACACACGTGTGTGCTCACGCTGCCAGCCCATGCTATACTATCATTTTATTTTATTTGTTCACTTCAAGCCTTTCTAGACACATGTACACAAGTCTCTCATTCTATTTAGGAAAAAAAAAAAAAAGCAGTTCTATAGCAAACACCATAACAAAAAGTGCTTAACTAAACTCCTTTACAAGAAATAAAGATGGATTTATTCAGTACCCAGCAAGTGTTTACATCCTAAAGAAAAAGGGTACCTGTAGGGAACAAAGGAATAATGACGGTTTTGTAAGAAAAGTAGGTTTCTAAAGTCTTTTCCCTCCAGAAAGCGTGGCCAAGCAGGGAGATCCTGAGCCCAAGATCACAGAGGAGAGCAGCCTCGCAGTGGTCAGCCCGTGACTCACTCGTGCTTGCCATGTCACGTACTGGCCACGTTGACCTTGATATCTCATATGGTTTGAGAATTACTCACCTTATCAAAATGACAGCCCCCAGAAGGCAGCAGTCCCTTCAGGGACCTCAGCTGGCCCCTGAGAGTTGCTACAGGAACAAAAAAGGGAAACGGAAATCCTTGGGCCGTCTGGGATTCCGGAGAGTCCACACCAGGGACCATTTTAGTGTATATTAAGTGTGTCTGATCCACAGAGGTGTTTCACAGGGGCATTTTTATTCCTCACACATGTGACAGAATCAGAATTATAGGGCATAAAGGTGATCTACAGTCCTAAAGCTTTCTGAAAAAAAGAAAAACTGACTTGAAAATTCCTCTGTTCAGAAGAGGTGGTGAGAGTTGTCAGGGGCAGCTGGAAGGTGAAACAGAGCTGCTAACAGAACCCACTGGATACTAGGCACATGATGCTGTGTCGCACAGCCCAGAGTCCTGGATTCGAGGCCCTGCTCTCCAGCTAAGAAGCTGTGCAACCATGTGGAGTTACACACTATCTCCTCTACCAGATCGGGACTTTTTGTATTGGTGGCTCTCACCCTTATTTATCTTCCAGGACTCAAAAAAGTTGAGGTACTTACTCAACATTCTTTGCAAATTCATATGGTAGAACCTAATCTCCCATTGATGGTGTTACCTAAACTCCAAAGAGGTCTCTGGTAGATGATTATATCATTAAGGCAGAGGTTTTATGTCTTACAAAAGAAGCTTCAGAGAGTCCCTTTTCCCTTCTACCATGCAAGAGACAGTGACAGGGTGCCAGCTAGGAGCCAAGAAGTGGGCCCTCACCAGACAGAATCTCTTGAACTTGAACCTCCAATCTCTAGAACTGGGGTTGGGGGGGATGCCTATTTTTTATGAGCTATGCTACTTATATTATAATATCTCAATGAACCAAGATATGTCTTTCAGAAGGAGGGAAGAAGGAAGAGAGAGAGAAAAAAGAAGGAAAAGGTAGAAAAGGAACATGAAGAGGAGAAGGAAAGTGTGGAAGGGAAGAAAAGAAGGGAGGAGGAAGGGAGGAACAGGAGGTAGAATAAAGAGTTAGTAACCTCTATCTCCAGCCACATACTTGTTATGAACCATAATTCTCCAAGATATTGTGGTGTTATGAAAAGTGAAAAAGGTTGCTAAGATTTCCTCATGTAGAATTCCACGATATTACCTCTGCCCATCTTTCTTCTTACTCTGACTCCTCCAATAAATATACTTCCCTCTCAGAGAACATCTTCTGATTGGAGTACCTCACTTTGAGAATGCTATGCTTTGCTTCCACAAAAGAAAAACTTGTTAAGCCACTTAGTTTGCAATTAGTCCAAGGTGGGGAAAACATTTTTGGTTGAGTAAACTTCTGGCACAGCTTGTTTTCTTGAAAGTGCCCTGTGCTGCAGTCACCCTTAAGCGTCATTCGCCAGAAGGACAGAACAGGTCTATGGTTAACAGTGAAAACTCAAACTTGAAGTGGCCCATTCTAATTCTTGATGCCATGCTGTCATTTTTAAAAAGTCTACTAATCATTCCCCAGAGACCTTCTCTCTGTGTAAGACTTTAGAAGGACATCAGACCAAGAGTGAGAAATGCAGAGAGGTAGGGTGGTAGAAGAAGAAAAAGAAGAAGACACCCCATTGCTTGTGGTGATAGAAAAATTCAGCCTCCCTCTAAACATCAGAAATTTGGAAGCTGTATAGCTCCATTGTAGCTCAGCTGATAGAAAGTTCTTGTCTACTGGGTGAACGACTAGCAAATGGGCAATAGAGGTTATAACATTCTTATATTCTTGATAGAGTCTTCTATGCGAGAGGTGAACAAAAGTATGATACATTTCAATCTGAAAGCAGCCACATCTGAAGAATGTGCACTCCTCAAATGACGCATCAATGGAGGAAACCTGGATTTGCAATCTGTAAGGAGTATCATGAATAACATTTGTACTGGAAAACACACTTTAGTTCTAGATGAAAAGATAGAGTTGAAAATATTCTGGTTCCATAATATTCCTAGGAATTGGCATTTGGTTTGCTTTCTACAAAGGAGAAAGGACTTGAAAAACCTTTTGTAAAGAAGGTCTGTAGAACGCTGTGACTGAATAGAGGGGCCTAGTTGACCAATAAAGCAAGAAGAGTGACTAAGAATATGATCTTTGTCAGTGTGGTAACACATACCGGTCAGCCTGTTCTCTGAGATGCTAGGGCAGAAGGACTGTGAATTTGAGTCCAGACTAGACAACTTACCCGTCATAAATTCTTTTAGAAGAGATTACTTTGATTATGTAAGCAATATATTTCCTGATCAAGAGAACACCAAATTACCACTGCTCAAAAAATGCTAAGATTTTGACTTTGTTGAGTATATTGTGTACAGCTGGTCCTCTTTATTTGTGGTTTATATATCTGTAAATTCAACCATGGATCAAGTATTCTTTTTTTTGTTGTTTTTTAAGGTTTTTTTTGAGACAGGGTCTCGCTTTATAGTTCAGGCTGGCCCTGAGCTCAGCCTCA
Source organism: Petromus typicus (assembly GCA_004026965.1). NCBI lineage: Eukaryota > Metazoa > Chordata > Mammalia > Rodentia > Petromuridae > Petromus > Petromus typicus. The sequence goes on from PVIR01000295.1 coordinate 74,571, forward strand.
AACTCAGAATCCTCCTGCATCTGCCTCCCGAGTGCTGGGATTACAGGCATGAGCAACCAAGCTCTGCACTGTGGTATGTGGTACTGATTGCTGCTGGGGTGAGTCTCCACACCCAGTATTGTTATGTGGTTACCCGGGATCGAACCCACGCCCTTGCGCTTGCAAGACAGGTGCCGGAACCACTGAGCTATATCCCCGGCCCAGATCAAATATTCTTGAAAGGAAAAAGTGCTTCTGTACTGAACATGAATAGATCTTTCAATGATTATTGTCTACAAAATCCAGTATACTATTTAGACAGCACTGCTTTTGCACAAGGTATTACAAGTAATTTAGAGATAAATACTACATTACTTCTTTTTTTAATTGAAATCTTTATTGGTACATTACATATACACATCATGATTGCACTCAACAATGAGAATTTCTACCAGTATATGACAACTTAATTCTCATTTTTTCCCATAGCCTTACCCACCCTACCACCCGCACCCCCACTCCTATACACATAAACTTTGTTTCCTGTCTTTATTGTTATAATCTCATTATTTTTCCTCTTCACCCAATTTCACTTTGAGTATTTTCTATTTCACAATATATAACATACAATTCTAGAAGTCATTTACATCTTTATTTTCTCATGCCAGAGAAAAGATGTGATATTTGCCTATCTGTGACCTATTTATTTCACTTATGAGGATATCCTCAAAGTATGTCCATTTAAGTATAAATGATTCAAACTTATCATTTTTTATTGCAGAGTAATACTTTGTGTGGAAGATCCACAGCTTTCTTATCCACTCTCCAGTTGATGGACATTTGGGTTGTTTTCAAGATTTAGCTATCACAAACTGAGCTGCTATAAACATGGGTGCACATATATCACTGTGATATGAGTCTTTTAATTCTTTTGTGCACATTACTTCTTATAAGTGTCTTGTGTATAATCAGATTTGGGACTCTGCAGGAGTGAAACCAATCCTGTATCCCTAGGGTTGACTCTGTTAGCTCACAGAAAAACCTTTTGGATTTTAGAATTGGTAAGATCTCAAGGTCTTTCATCACCCACAAAACCTTGCTTGGTTTAGATTGCAAATTGAAAAATATTAAAAAAGAATAAAAAGGTATGAAAGTAAAAGGTATGAAATGTAAAAGAAAAAATATTATCTTTAACTGCAGTGCTTGTCATGCTTGCAGAGCTAATGTCAAGCACGCAGAAAGATTTGGGGAGGAGACGGCACCTCAGCGCCCACACAGAGGCACGTAGAGCTCTTTGCCCTGCAGGGGCCAAACATCTCTTCAGAAGAAAACAAAATGACAAAAGTCATTTTTCACCACCAGTTCTCTATCAGTTGATTCATCCTGTGGCTTGAGCATTCTCTTGATCTTTTTGGAATTACAATGTTTTCTCTTAAAGCCATTTTTATTGGTAGAAGAGATAAGAGTTTGCAATCTAAATGAATACCTGCAGCATAACTAAATTATTGTCTCCCTGTAAAAACCTATGGAATTGACAATACTTTCCTTTTAGCACTTCTGACAACATGAAGAAAGAGAGTGTTTGTCATTAAATAGAGCTGCTAAGAGAGAAGTTAAGCCTAGTAAAGTAAATCAACAGTCCCTCTTATTTATTTAGATGATAAATTAATAAACATTAAAGTCACCCTGAAATTATTATCTTAAATTGGATATTTAATAAAACAATGACTCAGAATCCAAGACACTAAGATTGCAACACTTGGCTTAGTCTTTGAATTTTGGGTTTGAATTAAGCATACGTTGTCACCCACCTAAACAACAAGGCTAAAATGAAGGTTATCTGCTATTTCCTCTTACCATAATAATGAGAAACTTGAATCAGAATCTGAAAAGTGGCCTGACATGGAAGAGGCACACAATAGCACTCAGGAGGAAGGCTGAGGCAGGAGGGTCTCTGTGAGTTGAAGGCCAGCCCAAAATACATAGTAAGACTCAAAAAACAAAACAGAACAAAACAACAACAACAACAACAAAAAACAGGATCTGAAAATAAATGAGACCTCGCAGAAAAATTTTATGTAAATGATAAAGAAATTACTTTTCATTATCATGTCTAAACATCTAGGGTCAAAAGTCATAAGAATGGATAACATAGATGCATACAAGCACTTGCATAGGGTATTTTTTTACTTCTATGAATCTGAAGACCAGAAAGGACTGCCAATTTGTTTGCACAGATGCCCATGTTTAATAGCAGAGACAGAATTTGGAGATACCAGTATTTACCGTGGAATGTTTGGTCAGTTCTACTAACTCACTGGGAAGAGTAGAGACATGGGATCTTGACAGGCTACACAAAGGCTGTGTCCATGAAACACAAGCTCAGCAGGCGTCTGCAAAAGCCCAAAGTTCAGCAAGACAGAATCTGCCTGCTGTCGGAAGCCAAACTCCTCAGACACCCACTGAAAACACAGATGAACCCCATGTTCTCTGAGGAAAATCTAGAAGACCAAGAATTTCCAAAAGCAGCGCCAGATTTCCAATTGCTCTGTATCGGGCTGACACTGAGCTTGGTTCAGTGGAAAACTTATCCACAAAACAAAATGTGAGGGGAAGAGACTTCAAGGAAGCAACAGAGAATAAAATTTATCTTGTGCAGAAGTGAATTTGAAAACTATAACCGAAGAAGATAAAACCATCTTTTCCTTTAAATATAAACGAGGACATTTGCCAACATCCAAACCTTGAGGGACAAAGGCATTTTAAACAGACTCAGAAAAAAAGAGTTTTCTTATTTAGTGTCTTTTATGTATCATTTTTTATGGGATGGAGGAAAGAAAAAAATATTGTGTGTAAAGCTGGACAACTTGCAAATAAAATTACTTAGGGATTCGGTTACCCTATCGGTGTAAAATTAGCCCAAACCTGCATGTAACAGATGAAACCAAGTTTTTAAGAGATATCACAGGAAACCCAAGCTGATGCTTCTCAAACCCAATTGTGTAATCACCCATAAATCTGATTAACATGCAAATTCCAAGTCAGCAGGACTGAGACTGAGCCAAAGCAGTACTCCTAACGAGTGCTTAGGTTATCCAGTGCTCAGGGACCTCCCACTACATGCACTAGAAACAAGCAAGCGCCCTGACGTGGCTGGAAGAGTCAGCTTGAATCCATAGCACAGTTACTGGGGCCACACGGCATGGAAGCTCCGTGATAAACGCAGATCTACCAGGGGACCAGTCAGGCAACATATACATTAAGATTATCGAGTTGACTCCCTTTATTTCACAACACTGTATACTAACTGCTCTCCCACTGTAAACTGATTTCTTGTGCATGATTTTTTTTTTTTTTAACCAATACAGGTTGGTCAACACAACTTTTTCAGACAGGATGATGGTGTGTAGAAACCTCAAGCTTTGAACCAGAGAGAAGAACTACTTGGTATGTTGCTGATGATGATGGGGACAAGGAGAGTAGACAACAATGACGATGATGATGATGGTGATGACAACATGATAGGGTTTTGGGTTTTGGAGCTCTGGGTATTAGGCTTTGTGATCACCAGAATTCCAGTGTTAATTGTGCACATGTGCTGTGCTTAGAGTGTTCATATATTAGATAGGTCTTAGAAGTGTCACTCACTGGACAGTGTCACTCTTGTATCACAGATGAAAAGCACTTCCAGGTACAGACTTCACAGGGGTCTGAATGAGACTAAAAACCACCACTGTGCAGAAGCTCCTACTCTAATTGCTTCAGCAACACATCCCAGGAGGTCAAGAGCCTTTCCTTATTATTGTCCCTCAGTAAATGGTAATTATTATTCCAATACTATGGAAGACGTATAATGTGTTTATGTTTAAGGCTCTTGTGCATTTGGTTCACACAAGTCAGGTCGGATGAGTCTAATCAGTTTGGCCAACACCGATTTCTTAAATCTATAGAGCCAAGGACTATACCTCCAGCAATGCAAAGCCACCCTAGGGACTTTGAATGGTTACTTTTAAAATTCACCTCAAATAAGAGCAATTTTATTAGACATTTACACCAAAGAATTATTAATTGTTCAATTTGTAGTCAATTCTTGAAACTTGTTTGTATCAATCTAATCATTTCAATTAACTTTGGTGGATATTTCTCTAAAAAGAGAATTCAAGTCTTCACTTTCTTTTTATTTTCATAATTCCCAAGGCAATAGACCTATTTCTAAATCATACACACAATGTAAATATGAAGGTAATGAGAAAGACCTCTTTCCAGTGGCATGAAGCATAGGAATCTTAGTGTAATGTATCAGAAACAGTTAAGTTACAACTTAGCAAGATGTCATTTCATGAATATTCAGCTCACGGGCCTTTTATGATGTCATGTCTCTCAAGGACATTGTATGTCAAAACAGTGTGTGGATATCAGAGAGTTAGAGGAATCAAATTGTTCCTCCCACTTGCTTGGCCCCTAAAGAGTCCAGCTTAAGACTGACACAGCAGACAGGGCAAATGAAAGGTCTGTCCCAAAGAGCTCAGCGGAGTGAATCCACTTCGGCAGAACACAGTACTGAGAAACCAGCTGAGATAGGATCCAGTGGGAATGATATTTTATTGTTGTCCATTTAACACAAAACTGTAGTGACTTTAATCCAATTTTGGTACAAAGAAAGAAGAAGCATGTTCTGCCAATTTTTCAGTTCAGCTCAGGAAAACAAAGGTCAGTGTTTTCCTATCATGCCTTTAATAAAATGGATCATTTTGGCCCAGCACTTTCTAAGAGGCCTTCTTCTCAAATTTCCGGTTGTCAAGAACAATGATTTGATTTTGATTTTTTACGTACTATGCATACTCTGATAGTATGAAAAAAATAAGGAACTTCACAAATCTTGACTATTTTATGCAAAAAACCAAACCCAAAACCCAACCACTCCCCCCCAAAACAATCCCCAAACTTCCCACTGACATGAGCAGGACAGTGATCTCTACAAGGGACTGATGTATTCGGACCAGAGGACACATGCTTTGGCCTTTACCGGTGTAGGGCAGGGAGCAGAGCAATGGTAGAAAGACTCTCGACTCCCAAAGCTGTCACCCCTATACTTTCTAACAACATGACAAGAACACATCTCCAGTGAGACATTGAACTAATAAAGGACGGCTGATTTTCATCAACAGCAAGATAACATACACCCTGAAGTCATTAAGATTCCTGGGTGACTTCCTGATAATTATCTGACACTTCCGTTCGGTTCTATTTCCCCGCCCCCTTCTTTCACTTTTGACATCTAGGTTCTTTCCTCATAATTTCCTTAAATTAGTTCAGCAAAGAAATGAGTCTGATGACATTGACATCTTTGCTCTTATCATATCTAAGTATACAGATACACCCCTTGGTATCCACAAGGAATTGGTCCCATGATTCCCACGAATACACAACCCATGGGTTTTCCAGTCACTTGTATAAAATAATTTGTAGATCCCTATATAAACTAGATCGTGTTTACACATGAGATCAGCACATCCTGCCATAGGCTTTAAATCATTTGTTGGTTATTTAAAATACCTAATGCAATATAAATGCTACATGGTTATTATATTACACTGTTTATGGAATAATGACAAAAATATGTACATGTTCAGTAGAGCTGTAGTTTTTGAATCATCTTGACCTATGATGTGTTGAATTCATGGATGCAGAGTCCACAGAGAAAGAGACAGATTATATACATTTGAGAGATTTTATCAGGGAAAAGAGAAGGCAGAATTGTAAAATGTATGAGAAGAGTCATCTGAAAAGGGGCACACTTCATGACAAGACACACCAGAGTGTCAGTAAATTTTCTTTTGACAGGGTCCCAGAATGTATTCCCTCCAGAAGTCTTTATTTTGCAGTCTCTTAAACACTATCCAGCATTCTTCCATTTCATCTATGTGCATCTCAAAAATACACATCCATAGCCTTGTTATAGCATCTTTGACCCCAAATTTGTAAGGTTTGAAAAGAGGCCGCAGGTCATTCTGCAAGACAATTAGCACAGGGCAGTATTTCTATGATCTTCAAAATACAGCACCTTGTTTACTGTTCATTCTAACATTGTTTGGAGACTAGCCTTAAAAGAAATCTAACATGAAAGTTTGAAAAGTAGTCACCATGGATATTAGAGAAAAATCATACATATTTATGAGTACATAAATATCTATAATATACTTTATATATACTATCTTAAACATATAGTTTAGCAATCTTTTAATTGCTTGTCAATGAAAGGGTACTTGTTCAAAAATTGAATTCACTTGACATATATAGTCATTGCAATTAATTTCCCTCTCAGTGTTTACTTTTAGAAATGAATTGTTACTCTTGCTACATAAATATCAAGTAAACATATTAACTTATATTGTTCAAAATAGGTCTAAAACTTCTAAATAAAGCTATATTTTAAGAAAAATACTTTTAGATTGCAAGGAAATTTACTAAGCATTAAAATAGTACCTTAAATCATCATACAAAATAAACTCTAAGTGAATGTTATGCTAAAGATGTAACATGAGTAATAATCTAGATAATAGTATATATAGTGTTTCTGCTTGCAACAGTGTCCTTACAACAACTTATGTGAGGGATCGTGCCTTCCAGAGAAGTACCAGTGGTCACCATGTGGTAGTTCAGCATTTGACAAGGTACCAGGATGGTCTTATCATATGTCAGATAGTTAAAGTAGATAAACATAACTATTTCTAACTCAGAGATCCCAGGAAAAAAAACGTTAAAATTCTCACTATGAAATGAATGTCTCTCAAGAACTTCATAAACTGTACTTCTTACCACTACGTTAACATGTGGCAGACCCCATGGTGGAGTGAGTCTCACTCAAGCTGGATGGAGTTTTCTTTTGTGTCGCAATTTAGTGATACACTTAGTTGAGAGATAATGTAGAACCAAATGCCTAATACTGATGCCGACTAAGTATAATCACAATGCCTGTGCTGTTGAGCAGGGTTAAATGAGCTAATACAGATAAAGCCTTTCCAGAAGGTCATTTCATGTAGAAAAGGAAAAAACATGCTTTGATATCACAGACCAAAAAATAAGTGATGTACACACTCCCAGCAACGAAACACCCAGAATTATATTTCCTTACTATACGATTACTAACAAAATGTTCTTTCACTGTGCAAACAATGCTACATGGTGCTTTTATACATCTTGTACATTTAATGGCACAGTTTGCTTTCTTTTACACTCTGCTCTTCACCAGTTTTTTTAGGGGGAAAGTGCCTGGATTGGGTGGCTATTCTACTAGAGCCTGAGGCTAAAGACATAGCAGGTTGATTTGGTCAGAGAAAAGCTCACCTCTTTAAGCCACAGCTTGCCTTGAAATGTGTACCTGGCTACAAAACATGAGGAACAGGCAAGAGTGGTGATGGTTCTACAGGTGACCGACCACCTGAACAGAGAGTCTGAAGCACACTGAGGGTCATGACAGCAATTGTGAAATGCAGGCAGTGACAATGACAGAGTCCAAGGTGCTACCGTTCTGTTGGTGAAGAATCAGAATTGTGTTCTGTACAGGGAATTTTACAACTCTGATATGATTTCTTGGCAATTCTTCACTTCCCCCTTTACTAACCCACAGTGTTAACCAGACAGCTAACACTAATCTCCACTTGACAAAGGAATGATCTGAAAATGAGAATGTTTATTTATTCTTAGCTCAGTTAACAACAGGCAGACTGGAACTTCAAAAGAGGTTCTGCATCTAGTCAAATGTTCTTCTGATATCTATCTACAGATTTAATTTAAAATAATGGGTACTAAACATTTAATTCTCTATGTTGAAAGCTGATACACTGTATAACATTTATAGAGTTAGAAAACCCCTGTGTACAGTGTAGGTGTGTGAGATAATAGACCCAAAAGACAAGCAAAACCAACAGTGAGTTTCTATTTCACAGGCCAGAGCTGCATAATATAACAGCAACACCTTACATCTCAGGTTTCAGCAGGTGTGCTTGTGAATTCCATCACACCTCCTAGAACTGTGCTCCCTCTGCTCAAATATAGAAAGCAGTGTTCCCAAGATCTACATTGCAAGTGTCAAGCATCAAATTAGCTAAAAACAAAAATCAAACAAAAACTCTGTAATTCCTAACTAACATCTGCCTCTGTCATAGGATAGAGTGTTTCCCTCAGGATATTCCAGCAGCTACTAAACCCCTTTCTGAGGAAATAAAAACAGCCTAGTTAGTCACTCAGTGGGGAGTAGCAGAGTTCTAAAGCACAAGATAAAGGGTTTTCCCTTTGTCTTGCAAATTCTCTACTAGGTCTAGAGTTTCTATCACTCTTTCCTGCATTTACAAACTAGATTCATAAATTGTTTTACTCATGGAAAATAAAGCTAGTTGATGTACTTATTTCCATTTAATTCACAACAAATAATACTTCCAGGTTATGCCATTCACCTTTATTCTCTCAAGTTCTAGATCAGTATATGATTATTCTCAGCAAGGAAACCCTCCCTCTAATGCCAGAACAGAGCCAGCCCTGGTGGCAGAAACCCAGTCCTGCCATTCTGGCTTGGTGTTCTGCCAGTAAGAGGATACACACCAATTTCTTTTCCACATATTTAAAAATCAAATGGGCTTGACTTTTAAATAAACATGAATTCAATAAGCAAATGAAGTAAGGGTTCCCGTATGTATATGACTATCATTATGACTCGTAAGTCCTTACTGCATATCCTTTTAATGGGCTAAGAAGTACGCATGAGCCAAGCAGTTTCCTGGGGCCCAAGAGACTTCCGTTCCTCCTATTTATCTCTCTTCAAAGGACACAGGCTGAGAATGTGGTTGAAAAAAAGTAACTATCCCTTTTAATTTCAAAGCTATATTAAACTAAATAAATTTTTTAAAAAACTAACTATACATTATCTTCAGTATAACAGCATTAGACTTTAAAAGGTTTTTATTTAAGCTTAGAATAATAGCATAAATACTAATTCCATATGAATTCTACCATCATTTTAAAAAGAAACTTTCTTAATCTTCAGACCATAAATAATCTCAACTGTTTCCCAGTGTCACGTGAAATTTTCAGCACTACCCATGTAAATTTGCAGATTCTTTTTTTTTTTTTTTTTTTTTTTTTAAGGTTTTTTGAGACAGGGTCTCGCTTTGTGGTTCAGGCTGGCCCTGAGCTCAGCCTCAAACTCACATCACAGCAATCCTCCTGCCTCTGCCTCCCAAATGCTGGGATTACAGGCGTGAGCCACCATGCCCGGCACTGGTATGTGGTATTGGTTGCCGCTGGGGTGAGTCTCCACACCCAGTATTGTTATGTGGTTACAGGGGATTGAACCCGGGTCCTTGCGCTTGCAAGACAGGCGCCGGAACCACTGAGCTATATCCCCAGCCCAAAATTTGCAGATTCTTAAGCAGATCTAAATTAAGTGTTCAAAACTCAAGTCATATCTTCACAAGCAGGAAGAACTGAAATGATTATCCGGTGAATAATACTTTTTTACAACAAATATAGAGATATGCTTTTAAATGAAAGCATGGTTATTTCTCAAAGCTGACCCTAAATATTTTATAGATGATTGTATATTTTATAGCATTATGATAACACATTTGAAGCCCCACACCTATAATGAAAAAGTCCATGACAGTATTTCAAATAAGCCAAACAAAGCAAATTTCAAGTCTCCCATCTGGGAACCATTAATGATCCCTCGTGACTATCTCTTTGCTGGGTTTACTTAGCTTCTGGTCACAATTTATAAAGTACGTGCCCTCCCTTTCTTCTAGGTCAGAAGCTCGCTGCTGCACCAATCATATCTCGTTTACCACTTGGTCCCCAGAATGACGGTTTTCAATTTCTCCTCTGTCAGTTCTGGAAGACTGTGCTATCCAAAGACAGCTGCAGACCCTCTGCTCCCACACACAGGACATCACCACTCCTCAGACAGTGTCAGTCCTGGACACTGAGGCATGAACCTATGTCTGCTCTGATCCTTCCTTCACTCCTAACCTTACTGGACATAAGTATTTGCTTCCATCAGTAGAACATGACAAACATCACCATGTGTGACTTTTGAAACTAGGTCATAAAAGGCATCAAAGGAACAGCCTTGGGCAATTGGATTGCTGCCTCTGAATGGGAGGCCTCTCTGAAGGGAAATGAGACCTCGAGCCAACAGCACCAATTTACCACAGCAGAGAGTTGCCTTGGCACAGGACCCTCCAGTCTCAGTCAGGCCTTCAGGTAACACCCCATTACCATTGGGCTACAACCTCATGACCTTCTCTACATGAATGAACAGTGATAATTCTCCTTGCTGTTTGAAGCCAATCTGTCTAGGGTAACAAATGAGATAATGGATGACTAATACAGTCATGTCTTTCTAAAATAAAAAATCCACCAATCATCTCTGGTATACACAATTTGTTGAACACTACTAAAAATGTAACATTTAGCAAAGGATCTTGAAAACAGGGAAAGCTATCTGTTTTGCAAATATTAAACAATTTCAAAATTTTAAAATAATTTCATGTAAATTCATTACTATCAGATACAATGCTACACTTGGAAATACCCCTCTAGAGGTTACTCTAGATCAATTATATGAGGCAGTGCTCTCCTCATTAATATTATAGTAGAAAAATATGAAAGGAAATGAATAATAATGATCACAGTATAAAACCATTAACATCTATTTCCTAGATATATGACATTTATGGCTTTATGTTTTGTCCCTGTCGATAGCTGAAAGGTGGACAAAGAAGGTTTTGTTGATAAAGTAGGCATGAAGGATTTGAGGGTGGAAATCAATATGAGCCCCTAATTGAATGTCCATCCTTGACACTGAGCTGACAAGTAGAGGCATTGCTGAAAGCTTTCAGGGAGCAGTTGCTGCTCTGTATCTCTTCTCTGAACTATCACTGATTAAAAAGCGATATTTCCAACAGAAGATGAGACATCTGAAATAGAAGCTGGTTCCCTTCTATGGGACATAGCGCTGGCTTCAACCAATCTGAGATATTTTCTTCATCATGGACGTTTTAGGGAATTTACTTTAATCCAGAGAGTTTACATCTGCTTACCAGCCTTCCACAAGGACTGTTTTAACCTAAAGATGTACTTGCCTACTTGCTGTGACTCAGAGTTCTCTCTCATTTCTCACCTCCCCTGCCTCCTCCCACATGTTATATATGTTTGTGTCACTCTAATAGAGATGAAGATAATTCAAATATGCAAATATTTATCTAATCTCTACCATTTCCAGGCATGGCATCACATCACAATTATTCAAACAGCCTCTTCCCTCAACATCTTGTGAGAGTATGACACATGCTAGTCAACAGGGAGACACTGGTAAAAAAAGAATAAAAGCTCTTAACATTAAAGAATGTATAACATACAGAAGATACAGAATGTATCCAAGGAAACTCCCAATTATAATGCAATCATGCTGTGACACAGGTATGGACATAGTGTCATGGGAATCTGGGAGATGCCCATGGGTCCAGCTGGCTGGAGTTAGAGGGAGAGAAGAGATCCAAGAGAGGAACAGAAACATACCTAAACATATTTATAAAATTCATATGGAAAAAAAAGGAATAGAGACATGTATATAAAATATAGGAATTGACCAGAAGTGAAGCAAGGAAGTCAATGTCAGCAGGAGACGACAGATTACACTTGAATCAGATTTGAAAGTGTAAATAGTAGTTTCCCAGGCAGAAGAGGCAGAACAAAGGGAACAGAGAAGAGGCAAGGCATGCTGGGTAGGAGGAAGCAGGAGAAGGAGACGATGGAGTATTTTAAGGCTGATAGCTCTAAAGCACGATTTACTCTGTTGACAAACAGCCTTCCACGGGCAGCTGAGTGTGGCGTGGGCAGGCTTCGAGCTTAAAATGTAAGCTGATTTTCTCTCTTCGACTTCACAGAATTTTTTTTCCCTTAGAATAGACAGTACAAATTATCTGAGTCAGAACACTGACATTATAAACTGCTTCCCTTTAAAAAAGAAAAAGAAATGGGAGAAACTAAACCATGACTGCAATGGCAGTGTTTTCATGAGCTGTTCTGGTTCACCTACATTTTCTTACTAGAATCTGTCTTCCCCTTTACAATGACCTTTGCCACCAACACAGTATCAAGGCTTTCAAATAAAAGTTCAGAGGTGTGCAGTGTTCATCTTTTACCTAATAAGTGGAATTCTATCCTGAGAGGAAAAACTGTTATTGTCAAAGGGAATACATGAACAAAAATGTGCAGGTTTAGCAGGCTATGTCTATATAGAGCAGTGCTAACATTAGCAGTGCTATAGCTTGGGTTTTCCCACCCTTTTCTTGCAGAAAGAATCTGCAATTCTCTCACTGTGAAAGCATGAGTGTCAAGAAAATCCCATTCACAACATGAATGAGATGGTGCCATTCACATGGTTGTCTACTACTCTCACTGGGCATGTCTGGAAAAAGGATACCCACCAAAAACTGACCACCTACATCTCACATTCAAAACCTTAGGGCATTTTTGCATCATCTTATAACTAACTGGATAACATGTAAAAACAACCTCAGGGTCAATTTTAGTTTGCTACTTCAACCAGACAATCTAAGGTGGGGAGGATCTGTCCAACAGAGGATGTTATTAGGCTTGTGACACCTTCCCTGAGCCTGTTAGTTACCTTTTTAAAAAGGGAAAAATGCAACAATAAAAGATTTTCATTCAATAAGGTATCTACACTGATTTAATTATAGCATCTTGGAAAAGAAGCACAGTATAGGGATAAGGAACTAAGAATGCCAAGGACACTCCATTGAGCACCTATAAGGTCACCTTGGACAAATCACTACACATGTGACTCTAGTTTTTCTTCTTCAACTTTGGAAAAGTCATCTTTGAAAATGTTGAAAGAATTTAAAAATAATGCAGTGACTTTATAAGGCTGAGGTGCCCTTAAAGAATGTAAGCAAAGCTAAAACATTGGGTGATTCTTGAATTTTGTATTTCATTGATTCTAAAACATAGATGGGACTAGTAATGGTAATAATGAAAGCTATGTTTTACTGAGAATTTACTTTGCACCAGGTGCCTTGCTAAACACTTAATAAGTGTATATCTTTCATCATTCAACAACTCCATGTACCTCATACATAGATGAGAAAACTAAGGTTTAGTCATATCACAAATCTGTAAAAAAAAAAAAAAAAAGAATGAACAACAAATACAGGAATCTGATCTCAGACTTGCATGTCTGATTCTGAAGATTGTTATGCTATTGTTACGCTTAGACATTTGCTAATCAGGAGAGATCTGTCAGCTTTCAGCATCCACATCTACCTGTGCAGGTCAAAAGACTCTTCATGTATGTTTTGATATTTCTGCTTGAAACAAACAAATCAAAATGGCCCATTACCACCTTCTCCCAACAAACACTATCAAATTACTTAGAAATACATGATAAATCATCTTTATCCTTATGTAGCATAGGCCTGGCCCTTTTAAAAGTTTTTATATTATAAATACCTGGAAACAAAACAGCTTTGATCAGGCTTACATACTGGTTACTATCTGAAAGCACTGTACAAGTGATAAAAATTCCAAAACATGCAGAATAACTGAGGCATCCATCAAAGAGAAAATAAGACACTAAGTAGATGTTTCTATTTTAGAGAATTTTGTGATTTTTATACATGGTATACAGTCCTGTTTGCTCTTAATTATGAATGTCAAAATGATTTTCACCTCAATTCATTGATGAAAAACATGGACAAAATGAAAGGTATTTAACCACCCCCATCAAGTTTTCGCTGTTCTATCTCTTACATTTAATCTTCTCTCATCAGCTGTTAATGAAGTGAATGTTGGCATCTTTCTCACTGACACGGTCTGTCAGAGTGAGCTGCAAGAGTAGATGCCAATGCCTTGGACCATGTTGGCACCGGAAGTGACTGGACAGTCAGGTTCCCAAGAGAATTCCCTAGGTCTTCACTCCAGGTCAATACCTAAGGGTCACGAGGATAAGAGTCCCCTGCGTGGGAGACAATCTGGTTCAGAAAGATAAAAGGAGATTATTTGTTCAGTAAGCAAACGCCACTGCATAGCATGTCTGGAGGGCTTGCTGACTGTTCCTAAGCAAGATTCTTCATGCAGGAGGTAAAAGTCAAATTCCAAAGCACCCACCCGCAGGTTTGGATTACTAATGGTTTGCCTTAAGGTTCAAAGAAAATGACTTAATCTCTTTGAAAAGTTAATTTTATGTTGGAAGATGACACATTTAACACACTGCATGTTCTAAGATTCCACTGAAGTATTATTCAGAGACATGAGGATAGACAAGGTAAGACACAAGAAATGGTGTGGGGGAGGGGTACTGAGTTAAATTAGTATAACAATTATTTTTAAACAAAGTGCTTGTTTTTATGAGGTGTGTTTATTAAATTTTAAATTAAGATTCAGAATAGCTTTCTTTCTCTTCACTCATTTTTATACCAGCATTTCTTTTGACTTTTTTTTCTTTTTTGAGACAGTCTCACTTTGTTGTTCAGCCTGGCCCTGGGCGAGCCTCAAACTCACAGCAATCTTCCTGCCTCTGCCTCCTGAGTGCTGGAATTACAGGTGTGAGCCACCACACCTGGCACTGTGATATGCAGTACTGATTGCTAGCCACCAGCATTGCTGTATGTGGTTACCAGGGATCGAACCTGGGCCCCTCCACTTGCAAGGCAGGCACTGGAACCACTGAGCTAAATCCCTGGCCCTCTTTTGACATTTTATGTTTGATAACATGTCAATCTGGACAGGGGATTGTTTTTATCCCATTACACACTGAGAATCTCAGAGGAAAATGTGTGCCAATTAGAGAGGTACAATGTGATACCTGCAAAGTCTTTTGTTAAGCTTACTAAATGTTTCCATTTTAGACCTCAAGATAAGAGCAACAAGGGCCAGGGATTTAGCTCAGTGGTTCCGGAGCAGGTCTTGTAAGCGCAAGGACCAGGGTTCGATTCCCCAGTTAACCACATACAATACTGGGTGTGGAGACTCACGCCCAGCAGCAATCACAACCACATACCACAGTGCCAGGCAGGATGTGATGTGCGTTTGAGGCTGAGCTCAGGGCCAGCCTGAACTATAAAGCGAGAACCTGACAAAAAAAAAAAAAAAAAGATAAGAGCAACAAATGCAGCTGGAAAGTTAAAAATTAGTTTGTTTAAAAACAGTGACAAACTATCATCTTTTCCCTAAAAATGGCATTATCATCTTTTTTCCAAAGGGGATTACTGTCTACCTGGTTGTCCAGTACTTGGAAGCCTTATTCCCAAGCAACTCACCCATGAAGTCACGTTTCATAAAAGCATCAAGGACGCTAGAGACTGAGGTGTTTGTAATATCTGTTCTTAGGGAGAGCACTGCCCACTGTTTATTACTCCCTAACACCAAACTTCTATCCTCCAAGTTTCTTTATTGGTAAAAGAGTCTTAATTTTATCCAGGTATCTACCCTTCAATATGAACCACAATGCCCCCAGCCCAAGTCTGCTTAGATAGTCAGTGTGTTACCACTTCCTCAGTGACTACTGGATTTGTGGGTGCATCCACAAATTGTCATGGTGATAGAAAAAGAAAAAAAAAAGCTGTTTCTACTTCTTTCCTGAGCATGTATCCTGAGTGGCTATGGCAATCATCTGTGACCATGAAAATAACCAGAGGCAGGACATGCCAGTGCTTAGAAAGCTGAAAAAAACCTGTGTCCTTGGCAACATCATTGAGCTGCTGATTGTGCCGGCTCTGAAGCCCACTCCATGTCTGGAGAATACAATACAATTTGTTATTGAATAAGGAGGTTTGCGCGCAGACATCTCTCTGTTACTTTCAGTACAAAATATTCCCCAGCTTCACTAGAAGAATGGGTTGCAGAAGAGAGCTACAAAGCCTGCATAAAACTTGAGAAAGCAGCACAGGTAATAGGCAGGAAGGCCAAACGTGCTTAAGTAGTATTTAATTTCCATGAATTATTATACATTTCATTCTCACTGGAAAATACTACCAAATAAAAATATACTACACAGACTTCAAAATCAGTGAAGATAGACTCATGAAAATACCACCCTGAGGACTGGAAAGTTGAATGCATCTCTGTGATAGCTCTTGAGTCACTCTGAGCTTACTTCTGGGTAATTCAAATGTATCTATATATTTCTTAAACTTGTAATTTTGCTACAAAAAGTTATTGAAGTCATTATTTAGATAGCTTTACTCCCTGAAAGTTTAATTTAAGAGATATTTATGTTAGCACACTAGGTACAATCTCATTTTTAAAAATTTAAAAGTAGAAACAGCAACTTGTTATGACTCTTATATTGAGTGTTAGAAATATTAAAATAATTAAACCTACATATTTTGTTCCTTAAAGACAAACTCACATTCATTTTCAACAAAACACAGTCACAAATGCAATTTTTGAATGAATGACATAGGTATATATTGTTACTTTAAAGACTATATCCTGCCCTCTTTTGGAACCATTTTATGTTGATCTAAAATCTGAAATAAATAATCGCAGATGAGAATTTCCCAGTGATCACCAGCTATTGTATTATAATTCAGCCTTCCTTTGCCATATTTAATTTTCATCAGACAAAATCTTGTATTAAGGTGGCAGCTATTAGAAATACACACTCAGAACTTGCAGTGATAAAATGATCAAGCAGCAGCTTATAACATTAACTGGATTTCCACAGAAGAAGGCAAATAAAACAGGACAGAGAATCAATAGCTTTGAAATTCTTATGTAATATGCTTAAGTAATCTCAGCCACAATGATCTCCAAAAGAAACATCAATAGCTGAGATCGAGAATTCATAGTGGACAGTCACACAGACTTCTGCATCCTACAGAATGGTCTTTGCCGTACTCTAGTGTAACTGCTCACCTGCCCTCTTCTCTCATTGGCTATTCATTCTCTAAGAGTGTCTGCACGAAGTACATGTTCAACACATGAATTAAAACCAAACAAAAAAATCCAGAATTTATAATTCCCCAAAGCTATAGTCAAAAGTAAAGCTATTTCCCTTCCTATTTTGTATTGTTTGTTTGTTCCACGTGAGAATAAGCCTTGGACCTTCAATCTGGCTTCCTCAAGACAGGTAACTCCAAAGGTGATTATTTTCTATTCAGAGATGCTCTTGGCATCCCATGGTTCTTTAGGCCACTAAAGAACACTAACTGAGCACAGTACTGTTTAACCCACACAGCTCAGAAATTCTGATTAACAATAAAGTATGTTACTGATTACAAAATGTGCCAACAAATTAGTCCTTACTGGACAGAGAGCTTTGTAGACAATAATTTTTACAATCGAGACATTTGTAGAAGATAGAATATAGTTATAAAAAGACTTGAAATGACTATAGTTTGCTATAGAGTTAGAAACAATGTACAAAATAGTGCTTTTACTTGAAAGCTTCATATTCAAAGATTTCACATATTTTAAATTTTCCTGTCTTAGATCTAGTGCTCAAGTTCTATTCCAGAAATACCTGCTAATTATTCTTGTTTTTGAATTCAACAACAGAACCCACTGGAGAGGTAGATAAACTGGTACACCTATTAATCTGTGGCAAACTATTAAAATAGAAAAACAGACTTGGGTTTTGTGTGTAAATATACATTTATAAGCAACGTGAAAATATTTTATTGTGCATAAAATTTGTAGATCAATTAGTGTGAAATGCAATTTACACTAATTCATCAGGGGCAAAAGGAGCATGCAATTACCTTGACTCATTAATTTAGCATTTTCTAGTAAATTGCACACACTGAGTATTCTCCCCAGTGCTTGGGGAGTCACTTGTCATAGGAAGGAAGATGGTTGAAGTAGTAATATCACGAACCTCTCCACATCCTCCATCTATACAATGCTTCGGAGATCGTAAAAAGGACAAAATAGGACAGCCTGTACCCACATTACTTATTAGATCTCTCTCTTTCTGGACAGACATCTTCTTTATTGTCATCTTAAAAATTACCATTTAGAGGCTTCTGAGCCTAACTGACCATGCTGGAGTCATCACCTATGCAGAAACATTGAGATCTCTGAAAGTTGACATTGTACCTGAGTACAATTCTAGTATTTAAGCCCAAAGCAAGCCCACAGGAGAGAACCAAAGAGCAGTGAGTTCAAGAGACGTAAATATATTGCTAGCGTAATTATCTAGGCTTTTCCTTTATTGTAGAAAAATCCCCACTAGCTGGTTTGTATTGAGCTGCTCTATATTGTATCAGGGAATACCCAGCTACTGAGAATAGGCACTGACCTAGTAAGACCTACTGGTAATACAAAAACCCAAATGGTACATAGGGATAATTTTCTTCCTTTGGGCTTTGACCATGGACACAGAAGACCAAGTTAAATGACAGGAGGGACTAAAGAAAGTAGATGCACAAGAAAGAGTACAGATCATTTGACTAAAATCTTATTTTGCTGAAAAGGATTCTCTTGAGGAAAGGGTAAAACACAAACACAAACCAGGCACAACGTGTGGAATCCAAGCAATCTGAGAGATGGAGGCAGAGGGTTCACAAATTCAAGACCAGCCTGGGAAACCTGGAGAAACCCTGTCTCCAGATTAAAAAACTAGAAAAAAATGGCTGGAGATGTAATTCAATGTGAAGGCCCTGGGTACAGTGACTCTTGCGTATGTATGTGCACATGTGAAAGCACACACACACACACACACACACAGAGATAACATGGTAACTCAAATTGCTATCAATTTTGGACAGACATCCAACTAACAAATTCAGTCTACTTAAAGTTCAACTGCATCACTGTCCAGTTTTCCTGTGATGTCCAATTTAGTCCTTAGCATTATTTCACAGTGTGGCCACAGGATAAAATTTATTGGCTTAAAATGTCCACATTTCTCCTGAATAAATCCTTCCTAACTTTTAAACAAAGGCTTTAATGCTACTGCAACCTGAAAGAACCTAATAAATATGCACTCGCAAAGAACAATCCTAGAACACTTGCGTCTTTTACATAACATAATGCTTCTTGCTTTGGAGCAAAAAGCAAGTATAATCATTGTTTTTGGACTTATGAGGTTATTTTGATTCACTTAGTATCCATTGTAGTATGTAGGGTATTCAAAATTTACTGTTTAGTATAAACCAACTCTATTTATGGTGGCAAAATAGTATAAAAGTTCCTAGGATGAAATTAGTATTTATATGATACAGTGGAATTTAAATAGAGCTAAAAATAAAATCAAACGCAATGACTCAGCACTGATATGGCGGTCATCCAGGAAATTCTGAATTGGCAAACAAACAAGTTCCTGATCCTGATTCTGATGCTTAACTTCATTTAAAGACAGTGCATGTTTCTCCTGCTTTTCACTCCTTGTCTTACAAAGTTTCATCACATCTCGTCCTTTCTGTGATATTTCTCTGTAAAAAGAGCTGAAAAGAATTGAAGTACTTCCTCTAAGCCCCTAAAATCTTTCTCCGTAGGATTGTTTTTCTAAGCCTAAAATGATAATCCGCTTGTAAGACAAATTGAACACAATGGCCTCCACCATACACATCTACAAAGACTCAACCCCTAGCTCCTACTGGCTGTTCTACAAATCAGTAGATTTTGCCTCGCTCCAGGTAAAATGAGGTGATACTATCATGTCTGGGCTTGTGATTTAACCCAAAGGCCTCTGGGCAGAAAAGCAGGTCATATTCTGCCTCCATGGTTTCCTGGGCTCTATAATCTGCCCTTGGTACTTTCTTATTCCTGTAAGTGACCCTTCACAGTTCTCTAAGAACAAGTTCCAGAGGAGAAATGCACTACATAAATCAGTTCTGACTCTTAACACACTATGAATTGAATTGTGGACACACTGTATACAGACAGTGAGGTTTAAAGACAGGTATTTTAATTCCTGTCTATGACATGGTGCAGGGAAGGCAAGACAAGCAGGACAGTCCTGGGGTGTCAGGCACAGCAGGGGACCCACACAGAGGCCAAAGGGCAGGCTCTGCAAAGAGCAAGCTTCTCCATGGGGCAGTCTGCCCCTCCCCCCCCCCGCCTTTAATCAGCCTCCCGAAGGGTGTTAGTCTTGATAACAGAAATCTGCTGTTGACTTTTACAAAATTAAATCTCAGAAAGATCCCCCCAACACAAAACCCAGCTTTATTTTTCTAATATAGGCCAGACAAGGTAAATATTCACTGAAATGTACCCTTTAAAAAAAATTAAATGATGGGGCCGAGGATTTAGCTCAGTGGTTCCAGCGCCTGTCTTACAAGCACATGGGCCCAGGTTCGATCGCCAGTAATCACAAACAATACTGGGTTTGGAAACACACCCAACAGCAATCAGTACCACATACTACAGTGCTGGGCATGGTGGCTCACGCTAGTAATCCCAGCACTCGGGAGGCAGAGGCAGGAGGATTGCTGTAATATGAGTTTCAGGCTGAGTTCAGGACCAGCCTGAATCACAAAGCGAGACTCTGTCTCAAAAAAATAAAAAATTAAGTGATATACTGTCTATAAAATCTCTTGAAATAAATTTTCCTTTTTCTTTCTCAATCACTTTTTGAAAAACAGAAAATGCTCAAAGTAAAATAGGGTGAAGGGCGGAAAATAATGACATTATAACAAAAAAGAAAGGACACAAATTTTATGTACATGGGGGGAAGTAGGGTGGGTAGGCTATAGGAAAAAATGAGAATTAAGCTGTGTCTTATACTGGTACAAATCTCCATTATGGAGTGCAATCGTGATGTGTATATGTAATGTACCAATAAAGATTAAAAAAGAAAAAGAAAAACATCCTTTTACTCCTTTAATTGACTCCATGGCGATTTGAACATGAGCAAATGTATTTTGGCTACTCACTGTCATGATAAAATACCGATACTTTACAGAAGTTGGTCCAGCTCCCCAACAAGTGCACAGAGCAGAGACTCTCTAGACAAATGGATACTTTAAATTACCTAATGAAAAGGGATAATGAGGTGATTTATTTACCTAAATAAGCTGCAAGTAAGTCTACATGAAATTTAAACTCAAGTATAGAAACTTTGGTTTTCAACTATCTTGATATGAATAAAGCAAATCTGTGATTCTACCTACCACATCCAGTTGTCTTCTTCATCACTTTTCACATGTGTATATTTAATGTGACTTCAGACCTTTTCTGTTTTTTGTTTTTGTTCTTTTTTTTTTGTTTTGTTTTGTTTTGTTTTGTATTACCTCTTATGACATACAACTTTTTCAAAGGTAAACTTCTCTGCTGTTTTTTGGGGTTTTTTGTTTTGTTGTTGTTGTTTTTTAGTTTTTTGAGACAAGATCTTACTTTGTAGTTCAGCCTGGTCCTGAACTCTTTGTCCTTGAACTCATCAATCCTCCTGCCTCTGCCTCCCAAGTGTTGGGATTACATGCACGAGTCACCATGCCCAGCACTGTGGTGTGTGGTTCTGGCTACTGGTGGGAGTGAGTCACCACGCCCAGCATTGTTGTATGTGGTTACCGGGACTGAACCTGGGCCCTTGTGATGGCAAGACAGGCACAGTAACCACTGAGCCAAATCCCCAGTCCCTCTCTCAGCTGTTTTCATAGCTATCTCAATGCCAAGAGGTATTCTCTGATGTTAGATGGTTTTAAGGACATGATGAGAGATGTACTGGTTTGGCTCAGAAATGATTTCTTGTAGGAATTTCTTTCACAAGTAGGATATTGTGTCTGGACCATCACCTGAAAGAGACTTTGCAATTCAATTTCGAAAGGCTTTTGGTTTTTGCATATTCATATATATTTGACATGCATTACTACAGGAGCAAATATTTTGAAATGAAATAAATATTTTGGAATCTGTAAGCATATAAAGTATGAATAAGACTAGAATCTTAACATACAGTGAACAAGAGGAGGGAAATATTTTTAAAAACTGAACTGTTAGAAATTACTATGGCCAAGTCTGAACTTTATCCACTGAGCATAATAAGTTCTGAGAAATATACTCTCAGAATATTGTGGGAGTTATAAACACATAAGAAAAGGACTTGAAACTATCAATGAAAAAATATTAGAAAGTCATATCTTCTCCCAGTAATTTTTTGTAATATAAAATTTCCTTGACTTGATATAATAAAATTAAGGCTAATACTACTAAAAGGTACAGAGTAAACTTGCAAGCATTCCAAAATGTAAATAGATAAATGGCCCCAAGAGTAATTCCTAGATAAAACTGCTATAAAGTTGTACTCTACTAGCTCTGGAACTTTTATTCCATTTGAAAGTAAGTAAAGCATTTCCATCTAGTGCTGGTGGAAGTGTAACTTTTCTGCAAATTAAAAGCCTTGAAACTCAATGACATCTTTTCTCACTGAGATTTTCAGGAATTTATCCTTATGAAATGATTACAAATGACCAGAGATTAAACAAATAGAATATTATCCACAGAGATTCTTTAAACCTCTAAAAAACTGGAAAAATCCCAAATGTTTAGCAGTAAGACATTACTTATACCATGTTGCTTTCACACATGGAATTCTGAAAGGTTATTAGAATGATGATTATTACAAGACAAACAATGCTTTATTCATCTCACCTGACTCATGAATATTAACAATTTTGAACTTTTCAGAACATCTCTAGATTTAAAAAAAAAACAAAACAAACAAACAACAACAACAACAACAAAAAAAAACCCACAGCTTTCCTACTAGGGATTACATGATGTCTCAAAACCATAGGTACAGCTTACAGTATTTGACTCAAACAACATTAACTTTTAACTAAAACATATGAAGAATAATATCAAAGAAATTATCATTCTTACTTACTTCAAGTGTTAAGGTTTTTGAAGGTATATAGCAAACAGAACTTAAAACTCAACTGGAGCAAATTTTAACAGTACTCCTAGGAACTCCATTCCCCTAATTTCATTTAATGTCTACTTACATGTGCCAATGAAATAGATCTACTTAGGGCTTTCAACACATGGCCTATTATTAACTTGGTCATTTCTCAAGGCAATCATATTTCATTCTGAAATTTTTCAGTATTTCTCCAGGACAAACTTAGCATTGCTCTAGATATTCTTTGTGGGTCAGTCTGTGAAAATCATCTTACAAAAGAGGAGAGGAAGCAAAATCTGTACTCAATTAAATATTTCACTCTCACATTATATTTCTGATGACACATTCTAACTGAATCATAGCATCGCTAGCTTGGCATCTCAGAGATCCTACATATTTGTTCTAGCATGAGGAAGCTGAGAAGGGACAAATGGTAACTTCCTTAAAATAAGAAACGACAAGTCTTCACTAGCTGGCCAGCTTGATGGACAGTGTCTATGGAAGCACCTCATTATCCATGATGTGGGGAGGTTGTGCTAGGTGGGAATTCAGGAACAGCCTCCCTGGTCCCTGGCCAGTGTATTTGGAGAACAGCTTGTTCAGAAGCACCAACATGGCTCTGACCCCTTTCTTTCTTCTCACAGTCTCTGTTTCAGTGAAGCCAACCATTGGCCTAGAAACCTAGGTTTTCTTTCCAGCTCAGCTTGTTTGCTTTGGCTCAGGCCTGCCAACCTGTGCCCCAAAGTATACATTTACTACTGTTTCATGTAGTCTGTTTTTCCTCTACCCACAAGTGAACACCATAAGTTTTATTTGTGCTATATAATATTGAAAGCAAATGGCACCTCTATCAGTAAAATGGCAAATAAATCCATGTCAGGTATGATTGTAAAGGCAGCAGTTGCAGAAAGACACCAGTTTTAGGAAGTTTCAGGCCTTGTGGGCCTAGTGCAAGTGGAAACCACAGCCTGTACACAGGCGGAGAGGAGGATGTGATGGCTTCCTGGGTTTCCTCTTTGTCCTGTCACAAGCTAGGCAGGCCTCTGCTTCTGCACCAGAATTTAATGTAATTTGGAAGGAACTTCTTTATTCCATTATGTTGTAATTTTCTAGGATTGATGTGTTAGTTGAACCTAGTCTTTATTCCTAGTCTTTATTTCAAACCTGTCTTGGCTATTTTGTGGATTAAATGTGGGAAATCTAATGGGCCTTTATAACACTGTACCTGTGAGTAAATGTGTAAATGTGTGTGACTTTCCAAGTAACTAACTTCTACAAATGAATTATCAAGAAACAATCCATTCATAAAGAGGCCTGCACCTATACATACTATAGCCAGCTATGGCTCTGGGTATATATTAACTACTCAATTACCTTTTATTGAATGACATCAAATTCAATAGAACTCAGATGCTGTTTTAGAATAAGGTGACATCTCTGTAATCTTAGAGAAATTTGTCTTTTTCACTTTGTCTTTCCAGTTTCCAAGGAGTCTTAGGTCAAGTTCTGACTTCTACTACAAAGTATCCAGTTCACTCAGAGTGTCCATTCTTTTTTAGAAGATAAAAGAATGAAAAAATAGACCAGAAGTTAATATAATACCTATCAGAAAAGGTAAGCATGTCTAAAGCCTGTGAGAGGAACCAACTGTTATCAGTGGAAACCAGGACCTGTTAGAGATGGCAGTGGTGGGGCAGGAGAGAGCACAGGAAGAGGGTGTGAAGTCCAGTGTAGGAAGGCAGAAGACATCTTTTCCTTGTAACTTTTTTTTTAATTGAAATCTTTATTGGTACATTACATATACACATCATGATTGCACTCCACAATGAGAATTTCTACCAGTATATGACACAACTGAATTCTCATTTTTTCCCATAGCCCTACCCACCCTACCACCCCCACCCCCTATATATATCAACTTTGTTTCCTTTCTTTTTTGTTATAATCTCATTATTTTTCCCCCTTCACTCTATTTTGCTTTGAGTATTTTCTGTTTTACAATATATAACATACAACTCTAGGACTCATTTACATCTTTATTTTCTCATACCAGAGAAAAGATGCAATATTTACCTATCTGTGACCTATTTATTTCACTTATGAGGATATCCTCAAGGTATGTCCATTTATTTATAAATGATTAAAATTTATCATTTTTTATGGCAGAGTAATACTCCATTCTGTAGAAGAACTACAGCTTTTTTATCCAGTCTCCAGTTGATGGACAGTTGGGTTGTTTCCAAGATGTAGCAATCAGAAACTGAGCTGCTATAAACATGGGTGCACATATGTCACTGTGATATGAGTCTTTTAATTCTTTTGTGTATATACTTAGCAGAGTGATGGCTGGTCAAATGGGACCTCCAATCCTAGGTTTTTGAGGAATCTCCAAACTGATCTCTACAGGGGTTGTATGAGTCTACAGTCTCACCAACAGTGGAGAAGGGTTCCTTCTTCTCCGCAGCCTCGCCAACATTTGTTGCTGGCTAATTCTGAAATGGCAGCCATTCTTTTGTCTGTTTCTTGTTTCCTTTTCTTGATGGACATTTACAGAAATTAATTCTATTCTTATCTGCAAGTACTCATATTTTGTTTCAAAAATGTGTTTTCTCATCCTTCCTTCTATAGGAAGAAAACATCTGGTCAACATGGGTGTGTGAAAGTCTTCTCTATACCACGTGGTTACCCAGAATCGTCTGCCTCTACTCTCCTCTGTCAGGGCCATGTTAATCTTCTAAATAAGTTCCTATCTGGGCTACTCTAATCCCTGTTCTGTTTCTATAAAATCAAAAACAATTTCTAGTGTCCTTCTTCACCCTCTTTTGGTTAATATAGCAAATTTCAGAGACCAGAAATCCACAGCAGACTTGGCCAGATAACAATTGGTCCTTGGAAACTAGTGCTTAGCACTGGTTAGAAGAAGCAAAAGTTCAGTTTGGCTGAAAAGAGGAAATGGAGGAAAAAAGTCTACTAGACACACAAAAGCACAAAGAACATTCTGAAAGAAAGCATTTCTGTTTCACATGTAATCAATTACTAATCATTCTTCATAATAAATGTCTATTGAATGTCTTCCCTATCCCAGGCCTCTGACTCTTTTCCTAAATGGCTCAGAGTCTACATGGGAAAATAAATTAACTTTAACCTACAGAGCATACAACTTAGAGGGGTATCTGATTTGGACTTGGTAAATGAGACAAACATCTTCCCAGAGAAAGTGATGCATTAGTTAAAATCTACATGGCAGTGAAAGGAACCACCCAAGAGAAAACTCTGTGTGTGTGTGTGTGTGTGTGTGTGTGTGTGTGTGTGTGTGTGTGTGTGTATAATGGTCTAATTAAAGCCTAAATACCAGCAGGAAAGAAAGATAGAGGTCAGAAAAAAGAGTTCAGGTTCTATTGTAAGGAAAGCCTAAAACAATGATGACTTTTGGTGCTCACAGATGGGAACGAAGGGGGACACAATCAGTTTGTTTGAAAAATAACCCTGGGTACAATCTGCAGACGTGAGCAGGGCAGGGATGAAACTTAGAAACTAGTTAATGAACTGATATTATGGACCAGGCACAAAGTGATAAGAGTAAGTGGACTGAGGAAAAGAAAACAATGGGTGGAGGCAGGATCTATTGATAGACCCTCTCACAGACCAGTCTGCACTCTCTGTTCCAGCTGCAGCATCCAAAATATTGGATATGGAAGGGCATGATGTAATGTATTTGAGAAGCAGGGATACTGCTTCTATCTCTTTGTTATTTTGATTTCAGAAACCTAAAGAGAAGGCCTGACATGTTTCATACAAATTCCTATAAAATCTGGGATGAACTGAGGGTACTCCATCACCCAGATACACCCCAGTGAGGAAGGACTACCTATGTCCAGGTAGTCAAAATGCACTCAGTTTTTTACCCTCTAGAGGAAGAAGACAATAGCAGTTAGAAATTACACAAGTTTGAAATTTCAAGTTTACCATTTCCACGCTGGGTGACCTCAGGTAATTTCCTTAACTTCCCAGACATTAGTGTCTTTATCTAAACAAAGGATGATACTGATGATGATACCAATATTATGGGTGTATTGTATAGATTACAAGTTAATTCAGGTGCTTGGAAAAGTCCCTGGTATACGGTAAGCACTACATGTGAGCTATTTCTATCAACTCCAAAGCAATGAAGAGAACTAATACTTGGAAGTTGAGACGGAGATTCTAAATCTCAGTGAGTAGCTAATCAGGGTGGAACTGAAGTCTAAATTAATAGTATCACATTATTATTGAGTTAGTGATAGAAACTTTAGGTATACTGTAGCTAGAAATCTCCCCCTCAGATATTTCTTCTAGAATCATCAGTTTAACTTCATTTTTATGAATGCAACTAATTTTGTGACTTTGAAAGCCCTCATATAAATAGATTTTCCCTCTAATTGAAACTGCCTATTCACATACCTTAATTTTAATCTAAATTTTGTCTTTTGAATTATATTCATCATAGCCAAAGTAAACATTACTAAAAATCTGACTTTATAAGCTCCTTCAACATGAGACACATTTTTTGGTAGGAGTAGATTGCTATTGAGTTCTTATACCAACTCTGTAAGTAATATCCTAGGTCCCTTTCCTCCCTGAAGCTGGGAACACTGCAGAGGCCTTGACAATCACAGGCTCCTCTGAAGTTAGCATCTCTCTACTAACAATGTAGCAGAATGTTTCTGTAATTGCACTCCCCCCCCAAAAAAAAATCCAAAACAAACACCTGCAAAGCATTTTAAGATTGAATTAGAAAACAGAAACCATGTCAAAACTCTTCCAAAATACACGGGACATGTCTCCACACTTGTTCATTAGCTCTATTTAATGGGTTTAAAGGATATCCATCTACTGATGAGGTAAGTCTTCCTTTCATTAATATTTCATGCACAAACTGTTTACCCTGGGACTATTTATTTCTGGGTATGATTGCATTTATTAGAATATGGTGATTAGAATGGGTGTTCAGTAAATATTTGTTGATGATTATAATTACAACTCACAATGGCCATGACCTTTTTAGAGTTCCAGTGTAGGGCTGTATTTTGAAAGCACTCAGTAAGTCATGCTGACAATTTAAAGGCACATTAAACCATCTAGTTCAAGAAATTGTTCTTCATGACTGACTTAAACATTTGGGTCTCTTGTTTTACTTTTCTTTAACCTAGAAATTTAATTATCAGTGTTAGTTTTCAGGATGCAGGATATGTTCTTTTGGTTTTGTAATTGATGGAAAACTTTCTTCCAGAATCATATATATCAATTCATTTTGTTGTTATTCACAGTATTGTAATGTTTTAGAGTAGAAATACTGTGTTTGTGAGAAATACAATAAATGAGAGATGATCACATTTATAAGAAAGCAGGAAAGCTTGTTAAGCACAGTATGATCCAAAATATTTACTTTTCCTTAACTATTATGCACTAATTCCAACTAATGAAAAAAGACAAATTTTGAATTTAAGTTGTTAGATCAGTAGCTTAATTTTTGTCCTAAAGATAAAGCACTTAGAAAGATATTATTGTAACACACATAAGTCAGTGAGGAGAATCTTGTGGTGATGATAAAATAAGTCCTGAGTTTTGCCTTTATTCCACCACTCTTTTCTTACTCATATATTAGGAAAGTAAAATATTACTGTTTGGTTAAAGGCAAAGCCTGTAAGCTTAAAATGTATTTTACATATTCTCTGGAGAAATTACTTGGATGTGTCTTTTCTATTAATTTGATAATTTGCAGGATATTAATAAAGAGAATTGACTTCATCGCTGATGTAGTCATGTCTCTGAAACCTATTTACTCTCATTTCTCATAATCTTCAGAAATGTGTGTCTGGAAAAATGTAAGAAGCCCCCGCAATGCCAGACTTCATCTCCAGACCCATGTTGATAACCAGCAACTCCATTACCTATTAAGGGCTGTCACTTCAAAAATATTCAAGTTGATTTGAAAACCGAAATGAGGTCAGTAAGCTACATTTAAATTTTGATCAGTTTTCTCAAATAATTTAAAGTCTGAATAGTAAAATAAATTGAAAATTTAAGGACTATTACATTTCAGATAAAGATCTAAGTACTTTAAAAGAAACCGATCATCATCTGTCTTTCATCTGGTCCCGGTTTTATGCTATTAGACAATCACAGGGACCAGGCTGCATAGTGTGCCCACCTCTGGCAAAGGTGGGCAACTCTGACATGTGCCCCCAGAGAGAGAACCCGCAGCTTTCAGAGGTTACTGGGCACCTCATGACTACATGGCCAACTGGAACCCCCTTTCTTTAACCTCTAAAATTGAAAAAAATATATTTTCCCAGCATCACAAATCTGTTGTGTAATGTAGAAACGCAATTTTAATAATAATTATGGGTCTGGGAGTGTGTCTCAGTGGTACAACAACTGCCTGTCATACATGAAGCCCAAGTTTGATCCTCAGTACTGCAAATTTAATTAATTAGGTAATGCATTGATAAATGTGATATTCACAACAATATGCCTGGTATTTTCCTAAGTGCTTTAAATACAGAAACTCTTTTAATGCTCTTTTTTGGAGACAGAGTCTCGCTCTATAGTTCAGGCTGGCTTGGAACTTACTATGTAGCCCAGGCTAGTGTCAAAGTCACAGCCATCATCCTGCCTCTGCCTCCCCAGTGTTGGAATTAAAGGCATGAGGCATCACATCTAGTATTGTGATATGTGGTACTGGGGATCAAATTTGGGACCTTCCACTTGCCAGGCAGATTCTGGAAACACTGAGCTAAATCTCCAATCCAACGTTCTTCTTAATCAATTGTAGTTATTATTCCCATTTCACATATGAAAAAAATAGGATTAAGGATTTAAAAACTTACTCTAAATTTCTAGAAGGCAGTTATTACAGATAGAATCTGAACCTAATTCATCTAATTCTAGATTACTGGTAGCAGGAGTCTCAGAAAATATTTTGAGGTTTTGGAGTTTAAATTGTACTCCACCAATTAGAATCTACATGACAATAAAATAGAATTTGAGGGATTTTTTTTAGTGGTATCATCTATTTTTTTATCTGTAACTGAATATAACAAAGTCTATTATTTGCTTTTTATACAGAATACATGAAATAAGGTATATAAAGTACTTAAATCAATGCCTAGCACTTAGTATTCATTCAATGATTGTTTGTAAAGAATAAAACCACTAAAATCCCAACAACAATATCCAGTTTTTAAGAACAATAAAAGGAGAAGGCAATTTCTGTGAACATGAGATTCAGAGAATAAGAAGAAAAATATTATTTAAGAAAATTCTATCCTGCCAAGCATTGTGGTACATACCTGTAATCCCTGCAGTTGGGAGACAGAGGCAGGAGAATCACTGTGAATTTGAGGCCAGCCTGGGATACATAGTGAGTTCAAGACCAGCCTCAACTACCTAGTGAGAATTTCTCAAAAAAATAAAAAGAAAGAAAGAAAATTCTATCTTACATGGTCTAAGATTCAAGCTATTGCCACTGTATAAAATGTGTTTGTGGGAAATAAAATAATATTTAATATTAGTTTTTAAGATGTCATCTACATAGTTTTATTCTGTAAACCCTCAAAAGATTCAATTTTAAAAACACTATATTTTATTGATTTGCATTATAAATATGTCAGACTTAGCACATTTCTTTGTATACAGCCTTTAGAAAATGCTAGAAAGTGTGTTACTGATAATACAAGTGTTTATATTATTTTTTTCTGTCCAGTCCTTGGAAACACTAAAATGAGAGACATACAATTCCTGGAAAAGTAAATTCTTACACTTGGGGAAGCTATGGCATCAATTGCAAGGGTAGACAATTTTGTTTGATTTTTCACAGTCTGGAGAACAGACTCACATAAAACGGCAGAGAGAAGCCCTTTCCAGATCTGTGCGAAGGTGAAAGAGTGACTGTACTTGTCTAAGTTGGCTCTCTCAGGACAAGAGATGCAGGACTTTCTTTTTTCTTTTTTATTTGCCTTGACTCCATGGATTGGCTCAGTAACAGAAATGTACAGTGGCTGTCACAGGTCTCACAACTGACAGGCAAGGCCCAGAGCATCTCCTATCCAGCTGAATTCATCTCCAGCAAAAGAATTTCTCAGCTGGGAGGAGAAAGGAGGCACAGATTGAGCCTCAGCTGTCCCCACAGCAGGGCTTCTAGTGACTCTTCAGCCCTTGAATGAGGCTTGTCCCATGGAGGGGCTCTATGTTCAAAATAGCGAACTCAAAGAATGTCAAAGAAGAAACAGAATTTTGTGAGATGCCAGATCTGCTATGACACCATCTGCGGCTTACAGCATAGTTATCACATAACTGTGCTATGACTAGTTCCCTGGAGTCTAGAAAGAGAATCTGCTTCAGCAACTTTACAGATCGTCCGAAGGGTGCAGGGCAGGCTTCCATGTGCCCGGCCCTGCGCACAGTGCGTTCCATTCATTATCTCATTTAACTCGTTCTATAAAAAGTTACACTATTAACTCCTTTTATAGATGAGCTGGCTGAGCCATTGAAGATTCAAGTAACTTCTTTTAAGATCTCACAGCTGAAGCCTGCATTATATAAAGGGGTTTGTCTGCTTTCAAAGACCAGGCTATGCTAACTGCTTTCTAAGGCTTCCTAATGAATCATTTGAGGCTAGGCAGTGAATTATATATATATATATAATTTTATATATATATAATTTTATATATATATATAATTATATATATATAATTTTATATATATATATATGTAAACAAAATACTTTTTTAAAAATTCCTCTAAATCTTTTTGAGGTGAAAGCATATTATCTACAGCATAAAAAGTTCTTCTAAGGCATTTGACCTCATCTGCTTTCCAGAAAATGCAGTCAAGTTATGAACAAGATGAAGTGCTTTCTTCTGTTATTGAATGCAGGAACTTGGGTCAAATTGTACCTGCAGGTATGCAGAATCCAATTACATTTGATTTATTGTTAAATCACTTATGTCAGTGACTGAACCTATTAGAAAAAAGATTACCCCTGAAGTATTTAAGGATACAGTGCTGAGCTGTAAAATGTATCTTCCTTTTGTTTTATTTCTGAAGCTATTTACATGCTTGCTAAAGGAGCAACTGTCTTTTTTCATCTTGGCAAAATGTGCAAAACCATAGGTATTTGGGTACTTATTTTACTTAAGGAGAGGGCAGTGATTATGGGGATAGCCAACCAAGTTTGGTAGGTAGATGTCTGGAAGATAAATGCTAGAGTGATACCTGAATGCTATCCTTGGCAATAAGCTTCCTCTAAAAAAATAGATAATGTCTGAAAATTGAGAATAAAGAATTCCTTTTCTCTTCACTTTTGTGTGTCTAAAATAGGGGCATGAAATTCACAGATGTGCAAATACTGTATCTTTTCTCTGATATGAGAAATTGAAGATGTAAATGAGTTCTAAAATGTATGATAGATATTGTGAAATAGAAAATCTTCAAAGGGAAAAGGGGTAAATAAAGAAGGAAAATAAATCATTTGATGGTAAAAAAGGAAACAAAGCTTACGTATATGGGGGGTTGTGGGGAGGCAGGGGAATGGGAAAAATGAGAAATAAGTCAGGTCATGCACAGGTACAAATTCTCAGTGTTGACAGTGATCATAATGTGTATGTAAAATGTAACAATAAAATAAAACTTTGAAAAAATAATTGACAGTAGATTATAATGCAGGAAAGAAGGAAGAAACAAGTGAAACACAAATGACATCCACTATAAACCCAGCAATAGCACAAAGCAGGTCAGAAATTAACTAGGTCAAAGAATTATGCTCTTGATTCCTTTCTTTTGGGGATATACAAAATAGGTGTACATTTATCCCCTGGAGTGAGAGAGGCTGGTAGTAATTCCCATTCACCGAGAGATAAAACAGAAGCAAAATGAGGACACTGACTGGGCCCATGTCAGAGAACTAGTTTGTAATAGCTATTCAAAGTGATCTCTATTACTTCATTGTGTTTAAGATGTTATGCAGTTATAAGTCACATGAACTGCAGCTTGTCTGTATGTAGTGAGAGGAGTGAAATGAACAATGATAAATATGACATAACATCAGGGTCCCAATTTAAAAAATAAACGGGGTTATTGATTTTTTTTTATCTTAAAAGTAGATATAGGTGAATCTCATGTCTTTCTCCCTTGAGAACTAGATTATTTTTGTATGACTTTAAAAACATCAGTGGTGAGCAAGAGCTCCAACAGAAATTAAATACACATACACATGGACTGCCTATCCATAAAAGGTGGAGCACGATTTGGTACTCAGGCTTTCGTAAGTAGAATATCAATCCCTGTAATATTCACTGGGCAGGAAGGATGGGGAGAAATTATGCTATTGGAGGCCAAAGGGCCTTTGGATATACCCATTAAATTACATCCTGCAGGCAGACACCCACCAACTGACCTTGAACATGAGCAGTGCCAGCTCTTTCCTGGGGCTTCACAAGTGCATGGGAAGATGTCCTGGCTATCAGAGCTCATCTTATGGATCCAGCCCCAAAGACACTTCACTACCCATCCATTCTGGTCCAATATCCCCAGCTTCATCCAGAATAAAAAAGCCTATAGATGAGCTGGCAACTGCTGTCTAAAATTTTCTTTAAAAGACTTCAAAAAGGAGTTCACAAATGCATTAGTAGCAGAACTAGAATGCCCTGAATTCCAAAGGCTTCAAAACAATATCATTATCACAATTTGCTTTCATCCAACTTTATCTTTAAAGAAAACTAAGGAGTCCCTACATACTCTAACAACTTGTGGCTCTGTGTAGTAATAAACCACATATTTGTCAGCTTTAAGAGTATAAACATGGTTTTTTGTCTGGTTCATCATAATTATTTCCTTTTGGTGAAGCATTAAAGTAGTATCTTCTACAATAGCTCTCAGGCTACACATACATCACCTAAAGTTCCTAAATGTAATCTGTTTTAGATTTCCTTGTGTGCCTTTCAAATGAGATAAACTAAAAAAGTCATTGAAAACAGACAAGCTATTTCTATTCTACCCTCTGCTAGACAAACCAAAAGGATTCTGTAAATGTTACTTGGGATGTGTAATACTCATACATTCACAGTTCTGAAGTCAAAGTGACTACATTTTATTTTGCACCATCCTGACGTGCTGGCAGATCAGTGATAATTGTTTTATACTTCATCTCCTATTAAGAAATGTAACGAAATTAATCATTCATTCTCTCTGCTTAAAGAAAGCTCTTTTATTTGGACATTATTTTGAAAGAAGATGTCAGAATATTTAGGGCTGACTACTCACTTCTTCTAATGGCTTTGAACAGTATTTTACAGGCTCGTGCTGAAAAACCTTGTCCAATACAATAAAGTAGTTTAAAAACCATATCTCAGCTGAGTATTTGCTTATTTGATTTTTCTAGTTTTAAGGTTATTTTTTTTAAATGGCCTGAATAGAAACAAAAACAAGGCCACAGACGTGGAAGCATTGGGGATAGAAAGTCTGAATTGTGGAATTTGATGAGGCCATACAGGTCACTCTCGTGGTGAGAACTTAACTGCACAAAGACAGTGTCAAATGTATAAAAAATCCTGTAAATGCCATAAATTCAGTGCCCATAAGAAAAGTCAATGAGCAGCTTCCTTTTTATTCCTATAACTTGTATTTTGGGAGATGAATATTTATAATAAATGTTGACAACATTTTTTTCAATCACCAGTACATGAGCAAGGCTCCCCAGAGATACTATGAAGGTGGGATCTGAAGTGTGTGTAGGGGGGTCTAATATTGTAATTCAAACAGCTTGCAAATACTTGATCTGATGTATATCTAGCCATCCACATAATTGTCACCACACTGCCTAGTAATTAAGTGTGAATAAGTGGCTTCTGTAAAGGAGTATTTTGCAACTATTACCAATACAAAAATTTTTGTAAGATGCTTCGATTTACAACCCATGTTCAAGTATATTCAATTTCATTCTCTCTTTTTGTCTTAACAAATTCAGTATTTTAAGGTTCAGCTGATAGGAAGGCAGAGAGAACAATGTCAATGTGAAAA
>PVIR01000295.1:109567-176416 GCA_004026965.1 Petromus typicus
CCACATAACAATACTGGGTGTGGAGACTCAACCCAGCAGCAACCAGTACCACATACCACAGTGCCGGGCGTGGTGGCTCACGCCTGTAATCCCAGCACTCGGGAGGCAGAGGCAGGAGGATTGTGATGTGAGTTGGAGGCTGAGCTCGGGGCCAGCCTGAACCACAAAAGTGAGACCCTGTCTCAAAAAACCTAAAAAATAAAAAAAATAAAAAAAAAAAGAAAGACTGAGAAAGACGAGAGTCCTACCAACTGAGGTTAAAATATTGGCCCTATCATGACTCAGTTCTGTGATCTTTCATAGTATCCCAACATGTTCAGAGCTAGCATTTTTTTTATCTGTGAGAACAGTGTGAGGTCCAAACTGACTATCAGGGAGGAAGAAAAGCCAAATTATCCTGTTATACTTCCTGTTCATGGCCCTTTCCCCCTACAGCAAAGATTGAACATATTTTATAAGCAAGCCCACAAAACAACTAAATCAGTATCAAAAACACTCGCTTTGACATTCTATCATGGTTTTTACTCCACAGGAAAGAGAATATTTCTACCTCTCATCCAAAGGTCTGACTGTTCCTGTTACATGGGCTTTAGAAACCAGGACATAAATAACAAGTACAAGGAGGTCTACTTTTTGATGACCTAGGGAAGGCCAGCCTTTACCCTTTCTGGCAAGAGTCATCCACCAAAATAAAACGAAATAGGGCATAATAGATTCTGGATAGGAAGAGAAAAAGGGGGAGAAGGGAGAGAGTTGTGTAAATTTCCACTGCTTCAACAAGATACAATATATATTAAAATTAGGATTTAGCAAGTTATTTGTCTTATACAGCCAGTGTGACACAGGACATGAGGTCATGTCTCTTCCTCTACACATTATTTAGGGTTAGACTTTGCCCAAATTATCTGGATGTAGTCCAGATAATCAGTTATGAGGAAGAGTTTTCTATATTACTCAAAAGCAATTACACACACACACACACACACACACACACACACACACACACACACACCACAGCTTCTTGGAAATATGTTCTACATACCCCATAGTCAACATATACACACATAAAGACAAACACACACCACCACCACCACAGCTTATTGGAAATATCCTTCCTTCTAAATATCTTTTCTTACCAATGTGGAATAATGATATCAACCATATCACAAGATTATGACAAAACCAAACTGAGATGATATAACACTGAATTACCAGCTGCTAAAGGCATGCTGTTAGATAGTATCATCCATAAATTAACTTCACCATATGGCCTTCAGATAAACTGCATGCTGGAGCCCTTAGCAACGTGGATACTTTTTCATTTAGAACACAATGGTGTACCCCATTTTGGGGAGCTGTAGAAGGTCTATTGGTGGTTACTTTATCAAATATGAACCAATAAATAAATTAAAGTCTATATCTACACACATACATTGATCATTTCACCTTTGCTATTTATGTTTGCATATCTTTTACATATTTATAATTTTAATATGTTCTCTCAGGTAAGTTCAGTTAAGAAAGCTGTTCTGATGATCCCTCCTCATACAACTCCTGTCTCATGTGGCACAAAATTTTATACCTCCTCTCAGAGTTTACTTTATGTGATTGCTAGTACCCATAAAATGACTCTCCCCACCCACTGGAACCTCTGGGTCATCTTGGAAGTGAGCTGGGTCTCAATTCTTGGGACTGTTGGTCATAGATCCATTTTTCTTAGTAGACACAATCTTGTAATAAGTTACATCCAAAACTATCACAATATAATTAATGAGAGTTTTGTAACTTTCATTTCACAGCTACTTTCCCACTCCATCACAGATGCCAGGGAATGACTATATTATAAGAGAGATAAGCACATAGCTATAGCTAGGTCCTCAATGCAGATTGATGAGCTCACCCATGATGCCAGAGCATGAGAGGAACACTGGATCCAGAAGAAGGCCAACAGGCATGGATTCCCACCCAGGTTTCCCTCTCTAATGTGCTTAATTTTTAAGGGAACATCTATTTATAGTGCAGTTTAAGTGCTTCTGCTGTGGCCAGATGTTCATTTTCTTGTATAATGACATGAAAACAAAGAGCATATAACAACAGGAGGCCAAATAAAATAAAAAATAAAATTGGCTAGTTGAACACAAATGTTACAGGTTTCCAAAAACTTTGGGGGAGACAGCCACTGAGTATGATATATGAAGATCTGAAATACAGGTCTTCAAATCCCAAATGTTTACAGTATGTCCCTGATTCAGGAACATTCGAGTTGTGAACTTCCACATATAAGAATGGGACTTAAGAACATACAAAGATGAGAACAAGTAGCAGGGGCAGCTCATGCATCTCACTGTCCAGGGCAACAGTGCACAGTAGTGTGGGGCTCAGTCAGAAGCCTGGATGTGTAGGAACAAGAGGAGAAGCAATCGTGATGCAGAGGGGATTGGTGGGAAGCAAAGTAATAACCATGGAAACATAGGTGAAAACTCTGTAGAGACTGAACTGAGGTGAAAACATGGTTGACATCACTCTTTCTATCTCCCATCTCCCTTCCGCCTCCCTCCTCTGCTTACAAGTTCACCCCATACAGCCCCTGGGTGCCTGTTATTGTACTCTACTGGCACTTAAGGATACTATAAAAGTAAAAATAGTTCATTTTCAGTATTTTTCTCTGTGTGTGTCTGTTTTACATGCTTTCCATCATATATTTGTATATCAGAATCACTCGACAGACTTATGAACAAATCGGACCTGGGAATGTTCTCCTAGAACAGAATTCATTTCTAAGTCTGGGATTTAATGTATTTTTTCTCACTCCTTATGGGCTACATGCATTTATCAAGCCACCATCTGTGTCCCCTAGAATTAAACTTGTAATTCAAGACACAAAATGAAATAAATAAATAGTTCCATGAAAGAAAACCTCTAAGTAGGTACAGAAAGAAGAGACCTTACTCAGCAGAAACCAAAAATTTTTTGAGAACACATCACATGGAGGGATATAAAGGTAGGTAGGAGACACCCACCTAGGTAGGTTTTGTACCTATAGTTAAGGATGAGAAATGCAAACTATACATAAATAATTACAGACAAAACAGTGTATAATGAATGTTTTCACAAGAAATATGAAGAACAATGAAGGTTTGAAAACAGGCAGCAGACATGAAGTATCTAAGGCAGACTTCATGCTCCTAGGAAGGGCTACTTCAGGAAGTTCACCCGGGAAAGGGTGCAAATTCCTTCCTCACTTACCTCCTGCACATATATGGACCTTTCAGATTTACACTCTGCGTATTCAGGCTGGAAGCTCTGCCAATGGCAGAAGCAGACTTTCTCTATCTTATTTTTTCATTTACACTCAGTTTAAACCCTACTCATTATTCCATGGGGAATCTCTCTGAGACTTCCATACTCAACCTGTTCACCCTTCTATCACAGCACACTGCACTTGTCTTCTCCCTGCTCTAACCAAGATTCTTTATTTTGCACGGATGACTTGCTGACTTCTCAAAATTAAGAACTTCCTGTTCTGCCCATACCATGCTGTTTTTATCTTGGTAGCTCTGTAGTATAAGTTTAAGGCTAGGACTGTGATGCCCTCTACCTTGTCTTTGTGGCTCAGAGCTGCCTGTGCAATTATAGGACTTTTCTGGCTCCAAATGAATTTTAGAATTGTTTTCCCTAACTCTGTGAAATATGTTGCTGGGATTTTGAACAATATTGCATTGCATCTGTATAATAATTTAGGAAGTATGGATGTTTTCACTACATTGGTTCTTCCTACCCAAAGGAAAGGGACAGTTTTCCATTTTCTAATATCCTCTTTGATCTCTTTTTTTTCAGACTACTGTACTTTTCAATATAGAAGTTTTCTACTTCCTTTATTAGAGTGATTCCTAGGTATTTCAACTTTACAGAGTTATCAGAAAAGGTGTTACTTCTCTAATTACTCTCTCATTTGTAGTTTATAGTTCACATAAAGGAAGGCTATTTATTTGTGTGTGCTGACTTTATATTCAATTAAGCTATTGAATTAGGTTATTAAGCCTACAAGTCTTTTATTGGAGTTTTTTGGAGTCTTCTGTGTTGAATATCATGTCACCCATAAATAATGATAGTATAACTTTCCTTTCTTATCCTTATTTCTTTTATTTCTTTCTCTTGCCTAACTAACTGCTCAGAACTATACTAAATAAGAGTGGTAACAGTGGACATCCTTGTCCTGTTCCTGACTGTAGAGTAAAAGCTTTCATTTTTGTCCATTTAGTATGATGGCAGCTATTGGTTTGTCATCGATGGCTTTTATTAAATTGAGATAAAGACCATCTGTTCCAATTTCCTGTAGAGATTTTATCATGAATTAGTGTTCAGTTTTGTCAAATGCTTTATCTGCATCAATGGAGATGATCATGTGGTGTTTGCCTTTGGTGCTGTTGATATGGTACATTACATTTTGATTTGTGTCTGGTGAACCACCATGGCATCCCTGGGATGAATTCTACTTGGTCATGGTGTATAATCTTCTTGATGATTTGCTGCATTCTTTTTGCAACAATACTGATTAAGAAAACTGGTCTGAAAAGTTCTCTTTTTTGGTTGGGTACTTCTCTGCTTTTGGTATCAAGGAAATTCTTGCTTCTAGGAATGAATTTAGGAGTATTGCTTTTCTTTTTATTTCCCTGAAGAGTTTGAGGAGAATTGGTAGTAGCTTTTCTCTAAGGTTTTTTTTTTGTTGTTGTTTTTTTTTTAAGAATTCAGTAGTGAAAGCATCAATGGAACAGACTAGAAGACAAAAACACAACCCCAAACATCATCTTTGACCAACAGGCCCAGTATGTCCACTGAAATAAAGAGAGTCTCCTCAATAATTGGAGCTGTAAAATCTGGCTTTCTACACTAAAGACTAAACCCAGACCCGTGTTTCTCACCATACACCAAACTGAAATAAAATTGGATTAAAGGGCTAAATATTAATACAGAAACCCTAGATCTGCTAGAAAAAAAAAATAGGCAGAGCTCTTGAGGACACGGTATAGGCAAAGACTTCATAAACAAAACCCAGTTACATGGGAAATGGGAAATACTCTGAAAAATCAACAACTGGGATCTTATTCTATTAAAAGCCTTTTGTATAGCAAAGGAAATCACCCACAGAGTGCAGAAATAACCCACAGCATGGTAAAATTCTGGCCAATAGTCCCTCAGACAAAGAACTTGTATCTAGAACATATAAATAATTGAAAAAAAAATATCAGATAGCCCAAATTTAAAGACTCAGTCCAAAAGCGGGCATCTGACATGAACAGATACTTCTCAGATGAAGTACAATGAACAAATATATGGAAAAATGTTCAACATCACTGATCATCTAAGAGACACAAATTAAAAACAACGGTGAGATATCATCTCACTCCAGAAAGAATGGCTACTATCAAGAAATCAGACAATAACAAATGCTAGCAGGGATGTGGGGGAAAAGGAACTTTTCTCCACTACTGTTGGGAGTGCACACTGAGGCACTCCTCAAAAACACCTAGGATTAGAGAGCTCTTTTGATCCATCAAGAAGATTATACACCATGACCAAGTAGAATTCATCCCAGTGGTGTCACGGTGGTTCAGACTATATGAAATACAAAAAAAAAAAAAAAAAAAAAAAAAAAAAAAAAAAAAAAAAAAAAAAAAAAAAAAAAAAAAAAAAAAAAAAATCATTCAATAGTAAAGGAGAACTACAGAGGGGGGAGGTGTGAAGAAGGAAGCAAAAAGAAAAAAATGAGAAAAGCAGAAAAAATGGAAACTGAGCTTTTGTAATTAAGAATACAAATAGAGGTTAAAGGCAATATAGGAGAATGGAAGAAATCCA
The DNA here is from genome assembly GCA_004026965.1 of Petromus typicus. Taxonomy (NCBI): domain Eukaryota; kingdom Metazoa; phylum Chordata; class Mammalia; order Rodentia; family Petromuridae; genus Petromus; species Petromus typicus. Next base: position 115,424 of record PVIR01000295.1, read on the forward strand.
TCCAGATACATCATGTAGGGCCAGAGATTTAGCTCAGTGGTTCTGGCGCCTGCTTTGTAAGCGCAAGGTGCCAAGTTCGATCCCCAGTAACCACATACCACAGTGCCATGTGGTGACTCATGCCTATAAGCTCAGCACTCAGTAACCACATACCACAATGCTAGGCATGGTAGCTCACACCTGTAATGCCAGTACTCAGGGGTAGAGGCAGGAGGATACGTCATAAGGAGGTATGGATTCCCTAGGATGAATGTGCTTGTGATATAAATTTAAATTGTACCAAGAAAATTAAAAATGATTTAAAAAACAAGAACTTCCTTCCTCTAGGGACCTGCAGGTCCCACACTGCCTCATTTCAGCATGAGGGAAGGTACACAAAGAAGATGCTCAAGAATGGTTGGCCAGCTATCTCAGTAACTGCAAGAGAGAAATATACAGGCAGAAGCACCAAAGATTGAGCAAGGAAAAGTTACACTTTAAAGTAAAAATTAAGGACAGGAAGGAGTGGTGAATGATCAACAGAGCTCAAAGGGCCACACTTTTCAATGTAACCCCTGAAATTGCATGAAATCCTTCCTAATCCTATCAGTCTGTGCTTCCATGTACTTCCTGCCTGTTGCGAAATGACTTATGTTTATCTTGTGCCACAATAAACTATGTGAGGACAGACAAACATCTGATTCATGTTTGTATCCTCCTCTGCTCAGAGCATAATGTTCACTATAGGTTTTTATTCAAAAGGTGGAGGAATAGAAAGAGACAGAGACAGGGACAGAGACAGAGAGACTGAAACAAAGGGAGAAGAATTTGTGCAGGAAGACGTGAAGATACTTGAGCAGGAGGAGCAGTGTTCTGGGAGGTACTGTGGAAAGATCACTCTAATAGGATTTTACAAGAGAGATTAGGCTGGTGAAAACATTTGTGTCAGTTACTAAGCTATTGTCTCTCACATTTAAGCCCATCCTTTGTCCTCTGTTTTCTGATGCTGATCCTGTGGCTCATGTAGCAAAATATATACTTCTCCTCTGCCACTCGCACAGTGCTCACATATGCTAGACAGAGCCCTGAGGATAGCAGGATACTGGAGAGGGAAGAGGGCAGTCACTACTTCCTGGTCCTCAGTCCTTTCTGAAAGTAGAGCCCAAGCCCAGCACTTCTACAAGGAAGCCTTTCCAAGAGCTCAGGACCACCTCATGAGACCCCCAGCCCAGCCCAGCTCGTGATGTCCTGAGACATTCAGAGGAGTCCAGGTGTGCCCTCTCTTTAAGACTAAGTCCCAACACTGCGAGTCCCTCCTCTAAGCTCCTGTGCTCTCAAATCCATCTTCTCCCTTTAATTTAATCAGGTTTATGTGTGCAGTTCTTAGTTCTATATGACAGAGTTCTTTTTCCAACATTCACCCCAAACCTGTGTGAATAATTTTCCATATTAAATCATCTGTGTTAAAATAACTTCTTTAATCTGGATTCTTGGCCACTGAGATAGTACTAATAGTTAGGAGACAAGTTAGGTAGCTGGTGCAGCAATTCAAGAGGCCTTAAATTCAAAAGATAGTAAAAATGAAAGGAATTTAATAACATTAGATAGTGAGCAATATGCCCCTACGTTTTGTATCACATATGTATGTGATTTAATTATCATGGAAAACTTTATGAAGCTAGTAATATCAACAGGCCCATTTATATGCAAGGAAATTGAAGGATAAAGAAATTAAGTAATTTACACAAGATTACCAAAGAGTAAATGGTGAAGGAAGATAAAAGAAACCTTCTTCCATCTAAACAAAAACTCAACGCTTTAATCATATCAGCACATAGTTCTCTTACCCAGTTACCTGGCTACAGCAATTATTCAGTGAAATAACAGAAAATCCATAAAAGGCAATGTAACAAAACTAAACAATGGTAGGAATACAAGGGAAATAAATTCATTTTGACAAGGAAATGTAGAAAAGCTCCATGGATCAGTTGGCCCATAAATATTTAATAGACCCAAGGCACTTGAATTTGCAGTTGTTAATTGTTTTCATTTTCTTATTTGTATTTTGAAATACTTTCCTTTCATTTAAAAGGGAAATAAACTACAAGGCACAGCTGAACAGATACAATCTACATACATTTGTATTTGCTAAATGAATGGAGTTTAACAACTGAAAACCTAGATTTTTCTCATTCAATTTCTCCCCTTTGTGGGGAAGGCTTATTAAATGCTATTAACACTGAAAATTAAATTCTTGAAAATTATTTGGAACATATGAAATATATATATATATATATATATATATATATATATATATATAAAATACAACTTTATAAAAGAATCTGGTATTTATGTTTACCATTGTCTATATAGTTAAATAAAAGATAAGTAAACCTAGTGACTAGAAGCTAAAAAGTCATCATGGACTTGAGGGAACTGTCAGATGCATCTCAAATGTTTAAGCACATTTGACTATAAAGAATGTTATAGGTTGTAACTTGTCTTCCCAAATTTTATTCACTGTTACCATAAAGATAGTAAACTTCTGGAAGACCAAAGGCTTAGGAGCACATGGTTTGGAGCAGATCATATGGAGTTAAAGTTTGATGCCAGAGAATACTGCATCCCCTTGAACAAGTTACTTAACCGCCATAATTCCAGTTCTGCAATCCAGTAATATAATGCCACATTGAAATGCTGAGAATATATGGAACATGGGAAGCACTCAGTACACTAACTCCCATTTTATATGAAAAACATTAACTTCGTAAGTATACATGCCTATTATGTAAGCATTATACTCAAAAAATGTATAACTATACTGCAATCATTATGTTAAACATGAATACATTGTTATTATAATTAGCAGCTCTCAAACCTCTATGGGAACTAAACGTTCTTTTGTACATCCCTATTATACAGGTAAGCCATTGAACCTCCAAGCCAAAGAGAATCTCCTTCCATTTTTGATCTCTGAAAAAGGCAAGGCAGCAGCTGGTGGAGGGAGCTCCTGAGGCAGGCTGGACTGGGAGCCAGAAGGCCGTGACTCCAAGCCAGGCACTCTGGCCCTTCTCACTTGGAGATTCTTCAAAGGAAAATAGAGGTGCTGTCAACTGTCTTAGAGGGCTCAGGAGAGATTCAGTAATGTAACACTGAGCAATGAATATGAATGGACTTTACAACATACTTTATCATCTCTGTTAACAGTTTCCGCTGGTATGGTCCTTAATGGGATCAGGTGGTTATGCATCCTGTCTTCCCAGAGAGAGAGGAGGTTAATTCTTCTTTATGAGACATTACATATGAGAAGTAGAGGAGAAACTTCTTTCCTACACTGCTGAATTTACAAATCCAGACCCAGAGAATATACTCCTAAGAAAAGGCTTATTAGGAGCTCTGGCTGAAAAGGCTTTCAGAATGGGCATATTTATTTATTCTGCCCAGCTCTAGCATATACACCGGCCATGGGAACACCAGGTATTATCTGGGAGAGCAACCAAGGCCACAACTGATAAAAGCTCAACTTCGTATGAATGGTCAGAGAGGGACCACATTGCAATTTCAAACAGATACTGTAATTCTCAAGCGTAAAGCTCACTTGGGTTCTGAGGACATACAACTTGCCATTATCTCCAAATGAAAATGAAATAAAATCACAAAATATAAAAGAACTACAAAATGAAAACATATGGCATATTCTCTTCACAGTATACTCTCTGGGCTTACCCAGTGTATTGCACAGAGAAATGAAAACACTGATTTCACTGACTGAACTTGGTTTTGATCTAGGTTCTGTTATGACAGTGTGGCCTGAAGCCAGTAAACTGTCCTTGCTTTAGCACTGTCAACAGTAAAATGAGGACCGTGATGTATACTTCCTAGAGCTGTTGCAAGAAGTAACTGCTACAACCTTTCTAGTGCCCATGTCTTCATCTGAGATATAAAGTGTCTTTGGGTCTTATTACAAAGCATGAGCCCTGATGTATGAGTGAAACAGATTTTACATTACTTATTGGATTCAACTTAATTATTACATCAGTCATCAATAGGTATTTTAATTAAGGGCATTTCCAATTCATGTTATGTTTTCAACAACTTCATTATTAAATATCACGGCACTATATGACATTTACTATGTAAAGATTGTTCCCTCACATCCTATATTATCTTTCCTAACTTGTTTTTATAGACTTGAATTTGGTTTATTTGTATCATATATTTCTTTTAACATTTTTCTTGTAAAGAAAGTTCTGATTTGGAACACTGAAATCCAATCACCATTTATACTTTAAAATATTTTGGGCTTGGATCTTATTTTAAAATTGATAAATAGTTTGTGACATCCTGAACAGAAATTCAATTTCTAAAACATGTTTCATTTAATGTTGCTATTAGAAAAATGCAATGATATTGGAGACAGAGTTTTAAATTTAAAATTGCTACCATTTCAAGAAAGTAAAAATGTATTTATATTTTCTATATTTGTATTAAAATTTAAATAGGCTAGTCATGCTTAATAATCTGGTAATTATTAAAGCAAATTTACAGCAAAGCCTTCTCAGCTAGCAACAGGCTCTAATCATGGAGCTGAAAGAGAAAAGGGAGCTGATTGTTTTTCCAGCATGCAGAGACAGGGGCATTTGTCACAGTTAAGAGGTGATTTGGGGCAGAAGTCCCTGATAGCTCACACAGGACAGGCCTGGCACATGCATCAGCAAGTTTGATCCCGCTACATGGTGACTCATCAGTTGGCCATTGACTGCTATGAAAATTGATAGTGAGCATTTAGCTCACAAATCTTGAGACTTTAATCAACTGATGGTTACACAAAGAACATATTACTCACATTTGAAGAAATTTTAAAAATTTGCTTTAAAACTTGCTAAGTCCTTGACAAAACCACATGGGGGAGGATATATCATCCTGAAATTCTACTATTGGACAGAATATTGAATTTTAAAATATCTCTATGCCTTGTATAGAACAGCTTTCTTCAGGTATTTCCTTAACTACCCCTTAAATGCAGACATTCTAATCTTAACCAGGTTTCAAGACAGTGTACATGGTACCCATTCCCAAGGCCTACTTAACTGTTTCTGCCCTTTGCTAAAGTTAATCTCTACCACGTGGACATTCAAAGTTTTTTCTTTTTCAAATAACTTCACCACACACATGCTGTACAACCTTGCTTAAAATGTATAACTTTTCTGAACTTTAACCAACAAAAAACAAAGACAAAACAGTTTAAATTCCCTCCCCTTAAAAAAATGAGCCCAATAATAGTACTTAATAGATGTATTGTGAAAATTAAATTAGGTCTTATTTATAGTAGATGATCAATTTATAGCAACTGCTGAATTTAGCTCTTGCCTGTAAGACAGCTATGTTGAGAGTTTAAGTAAACAAATAAAACACATTTCAAATATTATTTACTGTCACTATCCTGTCTTCTATCCTGGTGGCTTTTCTCTGACTAAGAAACTGTCTTTAATCTCCATATTTAGTCAAACATACTTATTTTGGTAGTAGTTATAAATTCTGTGGGGTGCGAGAAAGGTCTCTGGGTTTTGCTATTCACTGAAAAATTAATACACAAATACTAGCTTGCAAGATCAACTTGGCAAGTTTTCATATTTTTTTCAGATTTTCATGTACTAATTATGAAGCCTTAACTAAATTGACAGCGCTTATGATATGAGGACACAATAAACACATGTCAGATGCATACAAATTGGGCCTTTATCTTAAAATATTAAAAGGGCTTTTTATTTTATCTGAAATAATATTCAATTTTTATATTATCAGGTTTGCTACAAATATTTGCCAAGAAGAAGGTAATTCAAATTTACACGAAGTTTTAAACACATTTAGAAGACCTGTGGTAGATCCTACTTACTTTACCAGTTAATCCACAAGGGTCAATTACATACCTAACAGTGCTAGGCACTAAGTTCGTGGCAGGGTAAGACAGATTCTCAAGGAATTTATGGTCTAGACGAAGCATGACATAAGTATGCTTCTATCCCAAACACACAACACACAGGACCTGCACATCCATCACTCAAGAATTGTGACCAGCAGCCAGTCCAAGAGGCCAAACCCTCAATTTGCAGTGGCAGCAAGAGAAGCTGGGAGTCAAGTTCGAATGGGGTTTCTTAGAGGAAAGCGGACCCCACCCTCATCTCTCAGGGCGCATGTGCACAGCTCTTCCCACCCAGCCTGCTGCTCTACGGTGGCAGCCATCCCAGCAGACTTCCCCAACAGCGCCTTGATCTATTCCCAATCTTTTGGCCTTTTTCAGCTAGGTTATTATGATTCTGTACTGCTCCATTTGACTTAAATACTACAGTAGTTTCCAAATAAAATATAAAGTAATTCTCTACATTTTTCAAGTGATTGGTCAAGGCTTTAATTTTTTAATTATTTTTTTCTCAGATGATTTTGTGTAGTCTTCCCCTTTCCCAAAGAGGAATGGGTCAGTTGTTACATTAAATAGGTCTAAAGGGAGAAGTCTCTCTTTCAGACTTCTTTTTCCCTTTAATTCTCTGAATATTTTATTACTATTTCATCTCTCTTGAGGCTAGCCAGAAACTTGGCCTCCTGTGACTCTCAAACATACCAAGGTATTAAAAATACCCTTCAGCCAAAATTAAGAAGGGTCAGTGGAATGAGCTCCACGTGGGGCTGAAGCAGAGCACACTGATTTCTTTGACTTAGAGTCAGCAAAGAGGGTGATGATTTTGGACAGCTTCCCCCCGCCACTAATCTATTACTGGATTCTATTAGACATGAAAGTTTTTCCCTGTCAGATTTCCAAATATTTCTCCATTTTTACTGTAACCAAAACATGAGTGAACTATGATGACAAAAGCTTATCTCACTCCAAACCAAGTCAAAACCAAACAAACTCAGCATTCCACAGAAAGACACAGCACCTTCTGGGGGTATTAAAAAGAGTAAAACTGGAACCTCAGTATAAACTTACAAGGTTTATACAGTAAAAGGCAGGCAGACGCCCTACTTCCAGACTGCTGCTAATTGAGCCTTATTTGGATTGGAATCTCTGAAAAGAATCAACACATCAGGAATGGGTCTGGAAACAGGGAGGAAACAGTCCCTGACTCTAATTCAGCAGAAGAGTGGCCACCCTGGATAACACAGAGCTTCAGTGTCCAACTGACTGTACAACAAAACACGCATTGTTTGGAAAATAAGGCCTTTTTGCTGGGGTCCTTGAAAACTCTTAAAGTTTCTTACTCCTAAGGGAGACCAGCATTTAACTGGCTTCAGATTCAACATTTCAAGTTTGTACTTAATGTAAAAGAGAATTATATTCAAGAATAAAGCAGAATTCTTCATCAGGCTTTACTTTCATTAAAACAAACAAGAAGAGTGTAGGGTATTTAAATGAGAAGGCAGCAGCTCAGCAAGAGCATATCAAGAACAAGAAAGCAAATCATTAAAGCCATCCATTGACATTTGACATCCACAAGGAGGGGTGTCCCAAGATGTTCATACATTCCACATTCATGACACCACTGTAACACACTACTGGCCAAAGATGCAGCCCCGGCAAAACTTAAAGGGATTGCTGTGTGTGACACAGAAGTTCACGGAAAATAAAAGCTGCACAGACATATAGCATCTCTGGCTGAGTTTCCAGGGCACCACTGACCAATGCACAATTCAAACTCAAGTCAAAGCAAAATGATCACTTTCCAAAAACCCTAATCCTTCATAAGGTTTGCTGGAATAGACAAAATTCTGACATTTTTTTCGTGAAAACAAGGTTTTCTTTTCTTCCTGAGCAGATAACCTAGTCCTTGCGGTGCAGTTTCATCAACCTTTAAGGGAAGGCAATTTCCTTTCAGGTTTTGACACCCTCTATACCCTTTGCCTATAATTCCAGATGGTGGGCGTAGGAGGAGAAATGTTAGGTTGAGCAGAATGGTAGTACCTCCAGGGGAATGAAGATTACCAGGAAATGTATGACTCATAGTATTCTCATTTTCTTGAAGTTCTTTTGGATCAAGGTTTTTCACAAAATTCATTCTTTAATGTCAATTTAAAAGTCTATTGAATTTCTATTATTGCAGAACACAAACCACATGGGTAAAAAAGGTACAAAAGAAGCATACAGTGTCACTCGGTAGGCTGAAAACACCCACCTGTGCAGAGAACAATACAAGTTTAAAAAATCCTATAGGCTTTAGAAGTTTGATAGGGCACTAGACATGGGCTATTGGGTGACTACAGAAAGTCTACTATTGTATTTCCACTTTGATGAATGGGCAAGGAGAACTAGTGATCAAAGTCTCAAGCAATAAGTCTAGCAAAAGCACAAGGACAGAAAATGCATGGAGCTTTAAGAGGCTATTAAGATGACCACCTTATTGGAGCAAAGGGCTTATTTAAAAATAGGAGTGAAAGTCATAGCTGGAGTAATGATAATTCTTCACTCTACCAAAACACCAGCAAAACACCAAAGTGCAATATTTACACATTTACATAAACTATAATAACCTTGGTATATAGATAAAAGTAACCATGCATCCAATTTTTGTTGCATATCTATTATGTGCCAGGAATTAGCTTAGCATGAATTCCTTCTTATTCCTCACTTTAACAGTTCCACTCTGTCAGTGTAACAAAAACTACAGGTTTCTTTTACTTTCAGTCCTCTATGAAATACCCCAACCTAATAATTTTTATTTCTATCTCCAAGATATTCTTTCATCCACGCACTGCTTCTGCCTTGAATCAAAACCACAGTTGCCATCTTCTCTTAGACTCCAGTCTTCTCGTACTCAAACACACACCTTGTTTCTCCTTCTTCAGAGATGGAAAGGAGACTGAAGTATGATTAAAATGTATGGTGAATGTGTAATTTTAAAATTTGTCTCAGTAAAAGACACATGGCTATTAATCCTTCTCACGTTGAACACCCTTATTTCATTTTCTTTTCACTTTCTTGGGTAGATTTGGAAGTTCTCTTTCTTAAGCATCTTTAGGAAGAATGTTCAAAAATATGGTGGCTGCTGCCGCCAAGTGCTAGCCAGGGAAAGGCAGGATGAGGAAATAGTAGCAACATGTCCACATCTGTCTACTTACTAGGTCTGGCACCAGCTGATTACGGCTCTTCCCCTAAGGCAAAACAACCATGAAAGGGAAATATTTTGAATCAGATGAGGATATAGAAGTGACCACAACAACATAACTAACATTCACATAAGAGGACTTCCAAAACTGTTTTAGAAACTAGGATAAGTACTTGCAAAGAAAGCGAGAGTATTTTGAGGGCTTTGATGGTGATTTTATTGTTTACAGGAACATATTTTTAAAAATTGAAATATCCACTGTGTGGTTGGGGGCCACAATGCATAGCAGTAACTAACTTTTATTGTACGCAATGAATAAACTTTTCTAAGGGCTTCCTAGATAAAACATTCAATGCATTCTGAAGCACTGTTGAAAAAGAAGGCAGTTGGAGGAGCCAGAAATTGCAAAGCTCCTATCAGGTCCAAGAAATCAGTAGATGGTAGAGCTAGAATTTTAAATCACATCTAACTCAGAAGCTAAATCTTTTAAAATCACAAGTCTAGTCACAATATTTAATTCAGTACCTCTTTTTGGCCTATGAAATAAGTCACTTTCTCTTGCAGCACTGCCATTGGGGCTGTTGGATCACACTACCTGGGTTCAAATTACCACTCCACCATTTACCAGCCGAGCAATTTGAGACATGATCATTACTGTCCATAACCTTCGATTCATCATCTATAAAACAAAATAATAATAGTTCCCTTGCACAGCATTATTGTAAGAGTAAAAAAAGATAACCTGTGTAAAATGTCAGCATACAGCTTGGCATACCACAGCACTTAAGAAGAACTAATGACAAATGAATGGGTTAATAAATACATGGAGGAATATGCACCTTAGCATATACCTCTTTAAAAACATGTATCTCTCACAGGTAAGGGGGGGTGCTCTATTTCTAACTGTAAATATTCAAAACTGCATGCAGCTTTTTTTTTTTTTAATTTTTTAGGAAAGGCCATAGAAAGTGCCTTTTACTACACAAAAGATAATAGGATGTACATTCATTATCATAATCATTCTAATTATGACCAACTATAACAACCATCAAAATTGATGACAAGCTAAGATGTGAACCACAAAAAGATTAAAAATGAGAAGTGACAGAGGCACCATCCTTAAACCTATGTAATCCTGCCACTTTGTGTGTAGTTTGGATGGTGGATAAAGAGACTGAGCCACTGCTGTGGTAAGGCACGCATCTGTGTCCCCTGTATCCTTCACACTTTTCTTTGGCTTCCTGTTTACCACTTGCCCAAACTCACAACACAAATTTCTAGAAGGTAATAAGTTTCTTTTAAAGACATTGACCAAGTTTCCTCTCTTACATCATTTAAGGTGAGCAGAAAGTCATAAACATTAAAATCTAGCAATTCACATGTTTTAGGGGGAAAATCAGTACCAGAAAGCTGGTAACAGATGGTGATTTAGCAGTTAGAGAAATGAATATGGTATTAAAATATTTATGTCAATATATACATTCTTAAACTAAGGTTGAGGAAATAAAACCACTAGAAGAAAACAGAGCAAAGATTTCCTGACATTTATTTGAGCAATGATTTTTTGATATGACACCAAATGTATAAATAAAAATAATAGACAAAATTGCATCAGTCTGAAAAGTACAGAAAATTTCAAGTATTCAATATAGGAGAATTATAGAATGGGAGAAAATACTTATAAACCATATATCTTATCAGAGATTAATATCTATAATACATAAAAATTATGCAAAAGAATTCATACACTACAATAGCAAAACAAACCAATTAAAAATAATTAAATAATGTAAGCAGACATTTCTCAAAAGAAGACATACAGCTGGCTCAAGGATATATAAAAAAATACTCAACATCACTGACCCAAAAGAGAAATGTAAGTCAGCATCACAATGAACTACTACTACCTCTTTTGGCAGTACTAGGGATTGAACTCAATAATGAAATATTACTTTATACCTGCTAGAGTATCTATTATTAAAATGTAAAAGACAGGTGTTGAAGAGGGTGTTGATAAAATAGAATTCTTTCACACTTCTGCTGGAAATGTGAATTAGTACAGCTATCATAGGAAAACAACATGGAAACCTCACAAAATTGTAAATACAACTATGTTATTTTTCAGTAATTTCACTTCTGGATTTATTTCCAAAATACATAAAATCTGTTTGTCAATAAAATGTCAGAACTCCTGTATTCACTGAAGCATTCTTCACAAAATATGTCAAAGTACAGAGAATAAAAATATGGTATACGTACACAATGGAATAGTATACAGACTTTTAAAAAAGGAAATCCAGCCATCTGTGACTCCAAAGATGAACCTGAACAATATTATGTTAAATAAAATACTCCAGATTCAGAAAGATAAATACTGCATGATCTCACTTACATGTACAATTTTCAGTAGTTAAAAAGAACAGAAGCAGAGGATAGAATGGTTGATGCCAGAGTCTAGTAGGAAGGGTCACCAAGAAAAACAAAATGTCAATCAAGGGTACAAAGTCTTGGCCATGCAAATGCTATGGTCTGGAGAACTATCACACCACATGAGGACAATGGCATAAGGAATATATAATGCATATTTTGTGTTCTTGAAAAGTACTAAGGTATATCTTAAGTAATCTAACTACAAAAAGAAAAACTAAGAGAAAAATGGTAATCATGTGAGGTAATAGATATGCTGATAAGCTTGACTGTGGTCATTATTTCTTAATGTATAAACACATTAAAACTTCAAGTTATACACTTTAATTCAATTTTTGTTTTTAATTATACTTCAATAAAATCGATAGGGAGAGAAATAATAGCAAATATATAACAAACCAAGACATTGGCAGGTTGGGTCTGTTTTGAGCACAGTTGTACCCTAGAATTTAGCACATTCCAATCTTCATGTGATAGTTCATTGACTGTGTCAATTTGAGTGAAAAATACTCAACCGAAGTGGCTCAGCCTTGTTCTGAGTGTGGATGAGGGGATTTACTGAATCTCATGCTCAGGCGCCTTGTTACCTGAGTGGTGCAAGGGGAAGTGAAGAAGGAAGGCTCCCTGCTGTTTCTCTGGAGGAGCTCGGTCTGTGCCTGCACGGTGGATGCCATCTTCAGCCTCCAGCGCAGACCCTTAGCCTTTGGCCTCCTGATACAAACTCACAGAGGACACTACAGGAAGCTCCAGGTCTGCCACTGCATCCTTTGGTCTCCAGTGCACAGACGGCCCTTTTGCATCTTCCATGCCTCATTCTGCAGGAGGCCTCTATCAGCCAACCTTGTCAAATCTTATATATGTTGAATTAAATGTATTTTTCAGGTAAGCACTGGCTAATACACTTCAAATGCTCACTAGAAACATAAATGAGAATAGGAAAAGGGGCTGCTACCACTAAGGAGATTAAATGAGGCTAAATGTAGCCTCATTTGAGAGGACTTCCAAATTACAGTATAAAATTAAAAGTGTACTGAATAATAAAGGTGCTAAAATATGTATGTCTGCATGTGGAAATATTGGTATATACAAGGTGCGTTAACACCCACAGGCATGCTTAGAAAAGGAAAATATTTTGCTGTAGATGAAAAATGTAAAATGTCCATATGTGTCTGCATATCCATAGACAAGATCAGTTGGAAGTAACCAGCATGTTTTAAAAATAGCACTTTGAGTTATTGACTATTGTACAGAAACAGAATCCTATTGCACTTAGATTGATGAGTCTCATTTTAAAAATAAATATGACTTACTACTGAGCAGGATTCAATGCTGTTTTATACTTTCAATCACCAAAATTAAAAATGAGGTGACTGGTTCTCTTAAACAAATTACTATGTTAAAGATGTCTTTTCTTTGTTTACTTAAATTCCAAGTGTCTCTCATTCATTTGTCCCATTCCTAACACCGTTGGAAAAAATATCAAGAGGGTCTCGCTTGTCACTGAGCTTTGGAGATGCCAGGAGAAAGAAGGAGGAGGATGAAGACAGTTAACCTTCAAGTGGGACTGTGGACGGTCTCCTCCTCGGCCATGAATGATGCTCTAGCCAGAGAAGATCCAGCTAGAACTTTGCACTGTTCATAAATAATGTTCAGGTAAGAGTAAGTAAGTTTGCGAGCAAAGCCAGCTGTAGTTTTAGATTGTTTTCATGTGTCACCCTTTTACAATATAGAAGATAATTCAAAACAGAATTCAATAGCTGCCAAGTTCCCTCTAGCAAAAAAAAAAAAAAAAAAAAAAAAAAAAGATTGCTTTAATAACACTAACCAAAGACACTTCAGCACATAAATGTTTCTGCAAATGATCATGATGTTTGGGGTCAAAAGCCAAAGAAGCACTTAAAGACCATTACCTGGATGTCTTCCAAAGGAACTCAACTACTGTCCCAAGAAGCTAAATTTTAGAGTAACCAGGGAGCCAGGGCAAATGGTCAGATCTAAATCAGCTTGTATATTAGAATCCAAACACATCTGAACATTTGAAGTATCAAGAATATGAACCACCAAGAATTTATTTGCATAAACAGTCTTGTGGCCATCTGTTTTATCTATCTAAAATCCATACACAAAAATTTAAAGTATATTTTTTAATTGAAGGGAGCTGCCCTTAAAACCCAAATTGAGTATCTTTGAAGGATCAGTTTTAGGAGTTTCAGCATGATAGATCTCCTCACTGGTTAGAGTGAGAGGCCCAGATGCAGACATAAGAAAGAGTCTAGAGCAGGAAGAGTCAGACAAGAACTTTGGTTGGGCTTTGAAAAGAGAAACAAATTCTCTCCTTTCCATTGGATCTAAGTAACAAACTAAGGTAATGCCTATAGTTACCTTTCTACCACAGGAGGATAAATGGGGGAAAGATGAGCTTAGAGGTATCCAGAGACAGAGAAACAACTTCCTATTGCTTATTTTGAACATGTTGACTAAATCATGTCTGAATTCAGCTGATCTTTGGGGTTTATAAGTAGAAAATCAATAAATTCATTTCCAACTTAAGTCAATGTGGGCTGAATTTTCTTACACTTTGCATGCTGGAGAATGGTCCTGTGAGTTCCACAAAGAAAGAAATGATACAAGACAATATTTTTTATATTTTTCTTTTCTCTTCTCATTATTTGCTCTTCTGTTCATTTTTTTTTAGTTTTATCTTTTCTCTTTACATTCTTTTCTCTTCTTTTCATTTTTTTAGTTCTAAAGACTGAAACCAGACACTTTTCCCTAAGCTAGGGTCTTCATTTATTGATTGATTGACTGATTGATTGAGGCAGTCTTGCTAGATTGCTAGGTTGTGCAGACTAAACTTAACTTACTATCCTTCTGCCTGAGGTTTCCAGAGAGCTGGCATTACAGGGGGATGACACTACATGGAGCCTTAAGTATGTTTCTCTTAAGTAAGGACTATTAAGTATTTAAAGCAAAAGTATAAATGTGTAGCATAGCTTACAGAATTTTTTAATTAAAGTCTATAAAAATAAGAGTAGGACACCTAGATGGAAAAGATGGAACTACACAATTGTCTCCATTTATAGTGTCCTTGGATTAACATAGCACATTTGAAAACAGAAAGAGAATTAGACACACACACACACACACACACACACACACACACTGATTTCTAGAGAATTCACTACAAATAACACAAACAGGTAAAGCCAAGAATTCCATACAACCCAGACATACATCAACAGGACCACGGATAACCGTCTGTAATAGCCATAAAATGGAATACTACTCAGTACCACAAATAAAAGAAATATGTATCTAACCACATATATGAAAAACATTTTGTTTAGCAAGAGATATTAAGATGCAAAGGTGTTCATATTCTATGTATGGAGGTGACTGGCTCGCGGGGACACTTCAGTGGATGAAGCCACTGATAAATAGAAATTCAAAAGTGCAGCCAGGAGGTTGGTGTGGCTACAGCAGGGTCATTAGATGTGTGACTTCAACGGATATTTTTTTTCCCTGGGTCTTCCTTTCTCCATCTCTCCTTTCCGGCTGCCATGTGATGGGCTGTTTTCCTCCACCATTCTCTTCCACTGTGCTGTTCTGCCCTGGAGCCAACCAACCAGTCTCCGATTCCAGTGAAAACTGTGAGTCAAAATAAATCTTTCCTCCTTTAAATGCATGTGTCAGATAACATGTCCCATCAACAGGAAGGCCATGATGGTGTGTCACATGACTAACTGTGTAATTCTTGGGCTGGCAAAAATAATATGTTGCTATGGAAAGTAGAAAATGGTTCCCCAGACAAGACTGATCAAGATCAGAGAAGGTGCTCATGTGGATGGACCAGAGACTATATTTTCAGAACCCCTCTATATTCCCTCATGGAGTCTGGGTTTCAGAGACAAGGGAGCAAACATTTTTTGAGCAATGAGCTAAGGACAAAGAGCTAATATGTTGGGTTGCTATGTTTCAGTTTCAGTATCACATCCTTTAAAACTAAATAACAATCCTGCATGAATAATAAGCTTCCCACCAGTGTTCAGATGAGAAAATTGTTTCACAAAGGTTAAATGACTTGCAGTCATGTAGCTGGTCTTTGACCAAATTTAAAATATTCTGCCTGGTTCCAATGTCCCTGTTCTTTCCCCTGCATCACAAAAAATGGAGATTTGGCTGTCCAAGTTTCACAATGAAATCAGAATCAGTAGCCAAAAAAACCTAGAAAAGTAATATTTCTCAAAAAATTTTAAACCTCAAATAAGTTGGCAATTCATCCTTTGGAAGAGAAGGAACAGAATAATCCAGGTAGAATAGAATTCAAAAGATGGGAAAAGTTAAAAGACATGAGGTTCACTATTAAAGCTTCCCCATCTGGTACTTGCCCCCAAGTGAGTCTTAGAAACCTGAAATTCTCACATGTTTTGTATAAATCCACCACCCGTTGGCCAGTGAAAATGCCAAGGCTAACACAATAACAACAGCTGGATGGTGCTGAGGTTGACAATGGGTGTTATTTATCAGTCTTCAATGTGAGAGAAAATACTTAGGTCTCTGCCTCATGCAGCTTCCAAGGACAATGGTGACCACCTGTGCCCATCGCTTTCCTTTTAATCCCATGATTTCTGAAGCTGAAAGGGAACAGCAATAGGATCACATCATTGGGGCGTGATATGAATGTTCCAGTAGCTGTATTGCCCCAAAGTTGAAAACTAAGCTCCAACTGCATATCTATCTTGGATCACTTGATGATAGCAAATTACCAGAAGGACAATGCTAGATTCTGATGCTTTAAAAATCTCACTCCAAGACTGAATGTGAAAAAGAATACCACCAAAAGAAAACATGAACATCACGGAAATCCAAAGGTGAATGAGAACTTCTCAGAGGAAGCAGAGAACTTTAGAGGACAGCATTAAAGGGCTTGAGCTTGTCTAGATTTCTGCTTCCTGGATGTGGGCAGAGGACAGTGCAACACTATCTACATACATTCTTAGAGGACCTGGTAGAGAATGTTCACATACACACACACACACACACACATACACACACACAGACGACCCTTTATGAACTCTACCAACAGAGATTTGGATTCAGTTTTCAGTGTAGCTAAAGAATGTGTGTTTTCCAAATATCCTAGATAAACTTGACTCCTCCAGAGCTACTGCTCTAATGCAATATCTCATTTAGAGATGCTAAAGTCCAAAGGCTATAAAGGGCATAAAAGGAAAAGGAAGTGATAATGTGTGTTCTGCCACAGACCACTGGAATTTGTAGTGGCAGAAGGCTCTACTTCATGGGGCTCAAGCTTCCCTGGGAATTGTCAGCAATGACGCATGAGGTGGTACCAAAAACAATACTAGAAATAGCAACCACAACAGAAATAAAGAGTATTCTTACCACAATATGATGGTACACACTACACATGGTATCAGATGGTGTGCTTCCCTGATAGAGATGATTCCTAAGCAGGAAACCAGTGCTGCCCAGCAACGTTGAGGGAAAACACAAGCAGCAGCACAGCGGTCATCCAGCAGCCTGAACTCACGTAGCACTTACTAATAGGCACTTCCAGGGTCTCTTATGAACAAATGGATGCATATTCTGCATCACTTTAAAATATGTCAAGGGTGTTACCTTGTGAAAATTTCTCTTCTAGTTCACTCACACTCATTGTATTCTTGGTAATCACTTTTATGGCTTTTCCATTCCAGAAAATGAGAGGTTTTCAGTATTGTTAAGCATATGAATCTACTGTATGCACAGATATGCTATTAATCAAGGCATGATTGTATGCATCGCATATAATACTGTACATAATACAGATGTATAACAGCACTCTACACACCAGTACTTATGTTAACTTTTAATTAAAACTGCAAACATTTGAACCACACAAACACAGAAGATTGACAGGAAACAAACATTTGAGCTCCGCTCCTTTGATCTCTCAATCTTTCATCTTACAGAGCTCATTATTATCCTGGTCTATCGGAGTATGTGGAGATGCATACACAGTTAAATATTTTGTAGTCCAATATCCTCATGGTCACAGATAAGACAGTAATAGAATTGCATTTCTTACTCATTCAGAATCTCCTTGAACTATCATAATGATCAACCACCTTGAATGTTGGCAAAATGATGACTACAGGTCTATGGAGCCACTGGAAACTCAGTCCCTTTGAAACTGCATTGAAAAAAAACATGCTCTTCACATTCATTTTCAAGTAACAGAATTGTAACAAAATTAGGAGAAACACCAATAAGGAATCTAAGTCCATAAAATCAGAATATGGTGGTTTCTTAGCCTCTTATTGAAGATTCTTGACTTTTGAAGCACCTTATTCTGTAATGCAAGCATTCTCTCCTTCAGTGTAATAGTGAAAATTTAAAATCCACACACAAGAAACAGTAGTTCAGCTTCCTGGTATCACTTCTGCAGAGTACATCCACCTAGTTATATGCAAGTCTAAGAAAGAAAAAGAAATAACCTCGGGAAGTGTGACTGGAACTGTACTATGACTAAAGTTAAAAGGAGCCTATGAAGAATAATAGATCAACACACTATTTTACTTATTTGTGAGTACAATGTCTATGGGCTCTGGAACTATCTTATGATACACTGAATGTTTTTTTTATAACATAGCATCACTTCTTTATCTACATCAGTCTGACAGTCTCCTTGGGGTCAAGAACAGGGACATTTGCAGAAGATAAACAAGTTACAGGAGGGTTGAGAGGAGAGGACAACAAAAGCAGAGGTCACCTGGAAGATTTCTGTCTTCTCATTGTTTAAACACATTAGTTCTCTGCTTCAGGATCACATGCTGAGCGGCTTCTCTGACACCATGTCTACAACAGCCACCACCAATCTCATGCCATACCCCTTTCTTTACTTTTTATTAGCACACTGGTGCAGTACATAATGGCTACAATTATAAGGAGTTGATAGATATATGTTATACATCTATATTCTTTTTTCTCTTCTTTTCAATCTACCCTTTCCTTCCCTCTCATTCCTTCCAGCTCTTAGTCCCCTCTTCACTTACAAAAGCTATACTCCCTTCAATTCTTTTTAACTCCCTTTTCTTTCTCCTTCCCCTTCAGCATCTCTTGTTCCCCCACCCATTTGAAAAGGATCCCCTTGCTTCTTATTTATCTATCTTCTATTTTGCTGTTTTTGAGACCATAATGCTATGTGATCACATGGTTTCTCTTGTCTGAGAAATGAGAGATAAAAACAGAAGACAAAAAAGAAATAGAGAGATTATTGCTTATAACTGTTATTTTCTTTGTTCAATTTATAACTATTATCTTGAAATTGTATAATTTGCATTCTTCTTACTGGCTTAAATTATATAGGATAACTTTATTTTGTCACCACTGTACTTCACAGAAGGGTCTAAAAAATGCATGTTGCCTTAAAGAATGAACATAAGGGGGATTTGTTCCAGGCCAACCTGTTTTTACTCTCAACACTTCCCTTCCCTGTGATACATCATCTACTGTATGTGCTGCAGCAGAGAGTCTATCTCATTATCTTTAAAGTCGTAGCAGGACATAGTGGTACGCACCTGTAATCCCAGCACATGGGGAGCTGAAGCAGGAGGATCTCTGAAAGTTCAAGGCCTGCCTGGGCCACACAGTGTATTCAAGGACAGCCCAAACTACACAGTGAGACCCTGTCTCAAAATTTAAAAAAAAAGGTTGCATGGCTTTTGGCATCTGCCAAAACTTAGTGACCTAATACTTATTCTTAGCTCAAACAAACTTTAAAAACAATCTAGAAGCAAACATAGCTGAGAATGAAGGAGGAATAAAGAAGAAATTAAGAGAAAGGATGAGAAGGAAATGTCATGAGAAGCAAAAAGGTAAAATGTGGAGAGGAAAGGAGATCATTGTGAAAGGCGCTATCAGCAGAAGCTATCACTGCCCACTCTGCATTTTCTCTGTCAGCAAACATTTGATTGTGGAGTCTAATGACCCTCTGGAAGATTCCCGCTCTGCCTGCCCCACAAGCCTTCAGTAGAAAGTGGTTTCTGCGTTCAGCCCTTGTGCCCAGCACTGCTGATACCTCTGTTGGGTCTGGAACCTCGTCCTCTCCTAGGAGTGTGTGGGGCCTTCTGTGTCCTGGAAGGTGACAGGCTGCCTCACACTCCAGCCCATCCAGGGCTTCTGAAGCCCACAGCAGTGTGAGAGACTGTCTCCAGCCTTCCCTCTCCATTTGCACTACAGTGGGGGTTTTCGCGTCGCGTCACACAAAGCAGCTCCCTCCTCGATCCCTCCCTCCCTTCCTCGCCCCATTCCTCCCATGTGTGCCCCAGACTCCCAAGCCTGCCTCCCCTTCTTCACTTCCAGCACCTCAGCTCCTGGAGCTTATTGGTCACACTCGCTGTGGAGCAAAATCAAGTTACCTCATGCAAGCGGCATCTACCCTCTCTTCTTTGATGGAAAACATACTCTAAATGGATCATGTCACCTCTGCCTGTGGGTGACAAGATATCTTGTGAGAGAGAAAAGTCACCTCTCCAAATGTCCTGAATAAAATTTGCAAACCAAAATCATGAAATTAATACGAATGAGGCTGGGGGATATGAGCTTCATTTTTCACGGAAAGAATAAAAACAGAAAAGAGAGCTGCAAACCTAATAAGATCTACTGTTTAAATTTGGCTTTATTTTGTGCTAATGACCTTTTAGATTATAGGGAAAACAGTTATGGAAAGAACATATCATTCAATTCAAAATCCATTGTTCCGTGCAGTAGAAATTTATGAAAGGTTTTATGAAAAGAACATTTTTTTTCAAAAAAAGAAAACTATCACACCAGAGCGACACACAGAACAGAATATTTTTTTCTGTCTCAGAAATCCAAGTGCAAGACTACAAAAAGCAAAAAACCAAAAAGTCCTTTTAAATACATCATCTTCTATAAACACAGCCCGGTGGCCTGAACCCTGTGAATGCAAACATAGTAAGCCTGTAGTTTAGCTATAAAATGTTTGAGACTGAGGTAAGACAGTGATTTGCATTTTTGCTTCCAAGCTGGTAAGAAGAACATGAGTCTTTAAAAATGCATAAACATTACACTCCGATTTTTTTTTCTTGGAAATGTCTTCAAATGTGTCTCTTAGTAAGAAAAATCACAAAGCAGTAATGCTATATGGGTTAGAAGGAAATCTTCTGAAATACAGTCATGAAACACAGACTTATTTCAATAGTTAACAAGCCGGTGTAAGGCAGAGGCCAGTTGGACCATTGTCTTACTTCTGGCAACCTTTTATGTCTTGGTAGTTACATAAGCTTTCTGAGTCTTAGCTTCTCAGTTAGCAAAGTGTATCTAATAATAGCGTCTCCAGAATGTTCTTGGGGGACTAACCCAGCCAGCGCCTGATGCACAACAAATACTCCCATTGTCTTTTAGGTGGACAAACTTCTTTTTTTTTTCTTTTAAGGATTCTCTTAATCTACACTGGAAAATGGGAATTCATATCCTCTGCATGTGGTTTTGCTTGGTAGCTCTTCATTTAATATGAACAATTTGAAAACTTCTTCCTGTTTATTGCCACCTGACATAGAAACTGTATAAATATTTTATTTCCAAATCCTTCCTATTATTATATTCCAGTATGATAGTCAAATCTCTTTCTTCATGCCTCATCAATTTTATTTCAATTCTTGGACTAAATAGTACTACTTATAGGTGCACTATGTTCTAATCAAGAATTCACTTATTTAAGTGATTGCTCAAAATCAGCTAAATTCAAGTTAAATGTGCAAACATCCGCGAACCTCTATTTTAATGGACGTTAATGATGACTGCATTTTGAACTAAATTTGGATGGTGCAAGAACGGCTTAACATAGAGTGGCAACAGAGCTATAAAACACTTTAACTGGTCAGCTACAGTACATTTTCTATGTAGGGAGAGCTGCATCCTGTTTATGGGTACCACCCCAACCTTCCAAGGTTCTCCATGCCTTTGTGCTAAGGTATCCCCCTGGTTCCTCCACCACCTCCTCAAGTGAGATGCTCAGCACCATACCCATTATTTTAAATTCTCAGAGGCCTCAAACTAGCAATCTCTAACTTACTCATGTCTTCCTAATGGCCACTGATCTCAGCCAAAGCTTAGGAAAAAGACAATTAGATTTCAAACACAAGAAAATATAAAGGTGTAATGCATGTAGGATCTTTGCAAAAGTTTTGCTGACTTCAAACAATGTGATTGCTCAGCCAAAGTCATTGCAAAATGCAGATAAAGTAACAAAAGGCATGGGATCCTTCTCTCCTTTATTATGAAAAATATTTCCAAGTGATGAGGAGTCTATTTCCATCTCATAATAGATAAGTCCTTGCAAAGAATCCATCTCTCCCAAGTTCTGCTTCTTACAGGTCTATGTTTTCTCTGTTTCTTCACTTGTTAAGCTGTACATTTCTGTACAGTGGCACTAGTCATGTTTCTGGCAGTTCGAGCTTTTTGTTTGCTTTGGGGTCAGAGAAAGAAAATGAAGAATAAGGCATGAGAAAGATGCTGTTTATAATATAGATCATTGTATCTAAGAGAACTTTTTTTTTTTTCTCTTTGCTGATAGGAAGGTGTATCTATCCTTATAATTCAGCTCAAGAGAAAATAAAGACAGAAATTCTTGAAAAGTTTAGCTAGTGAAACAAGTATCAGGGGATTTACCTTTTTGTTTTTGTTTTTATTGAAAAATAATGTACTTCCTACACACAAAAATGTGAATGGAATCAAACTTGTGAAATGTGCAAGCTATTGAGTAATGTCTGCTAGAAGGTAGAGAAGCACACTTTTAAAATGTGTAGTTCAACAACATACTGCATTTTAAAAATTCTGTACTGCGTAAGAGGTCTTCAACTGAAGAGAGTATACATTTTTCCTGGCCACAGTTGAGATGATTATTACTACCACTGGCCTTCAGCTGGACTCTGCTTGCCCTACTTTGTGAACTCTTCTGTGTATCTTAACAGTTGTTGACTTTACTTTCAGGGCTCAAGAAATACAACCAATTCTCACACCACAACCCTTTTTTTTTTTTTTTTTTTGTACAGGGTTGGGAGTTTGAAATCGAACCCAGGGCCTCACAGGATCATGTAGCATGTACGAAACCCCTGAGCTATCATTTCATCCCAGCCCCCAGACTCTTTAAGCACCCTTAACTGCTCCCAGTGCTCCAGTCCCTGACATGCTGCTAACTGTGCATAGCTCTACATCCCAAAGGTCTCTCCAACATCACACGTGTACAGCTGACAGCCATCTGGAGGTGTCTCATAGAATTTCTGGCCCAACCAGGACAAAAATCTTGTTCTCCTCATTAGACCATGTGTTTATTATATTTTCTACTTTGTTGGATTTAACCTTCATCTATTCCCTCCTCACAGAGATGGAAAACACTGGAACTGCCTCACTGTCTTTCTCTCCTTCTCTGCCAACATCACAGCATATGAGGTTTGTGGCATTCTGTCAGGTTTTACAAGCCTCCAGTTCAAAGTGTTGGCTTTACACCACCTTTCGCTCTGCTTAATAACATTTAGAAGAATGGTTCTCAACTAGCTGCACTTTAGAAATCATCTGGGGAGATTGTTAAAAATATAATGCCTGAGCTCTGTTCTGAGAAGGCTGATTTAATTAGCGTGAGACAGGCTCACTCCTAAAGACTGCGTGACCAGCTTCTCAGGTGATTATGATGAGCACAGGCACACTGCTTTAGAAGTTAGCCACTTTCCTCAGGAGAGCCACATCCGGTTGTCACACACAGATTATTCACGCTCTGGTCTATACCATTTTTGCAGTTAGATCTCTCATCGTCACTTCCCTCTACCTGTGCTGTGGGTGCCTTGAGTGGCAGAATATCAGGCTGTTTCAACTATCTTCCATTCTTTATTCTTTCTTCCTTTAATGCTTCTGTAAATTCTCTTTTTCTTTTCCCTACAGTACTCTTCCTTCATTTCCTTCTCTGGATCTCTATACTTCCTTTTTACCTTAACAAAAAGAAGGCTTTCCTGACATGTCCCAACCAGACCAGGCAGAAATACCCTTCTTTATATCAATGTTGGTCTATTATTTGAGAGTCTTAGTCACTCTGGGTTATTTAAAAAAAGTTTATATGACTGATACAGATCCTGTATAGAAACTAAAGTGTACTTTTCTCAGCTCCTGGCACAGCGATTTATTTATATATATTTCTCAGATGTTGGATGTATATAAATATATATATATATAGGAGCATATAAAATTGAACTTTATTCTTAACTATTTAGAAAAAAAGGTATTTGTCTCATGCCAGTACACTTACACTATCTTCACTTATTTTCAAACTGAGCTCAGTACACTTCAGCTCATACCCTCTGCATTCAGCATTACATAGTACAAGGAGATACATTCCCAGGTGATATTCAAAGATGATTTCTAACAGCAATATTAGGAGTTTCACAATTTGATTAGTTTTATTAAAATAATTTTAATAGAAAAATGTTTTATGAAGAAGCTTTTTTAAATTTATTTTTGAAACAGGGTCTCGCTTTGTAGTTTAGGCTGATCTCGAACTCACTATGTAGCCCAGGCAAACCTTGAACTCACACCAATCCTGCTACCTCTGCCTCCCAATTGGTGGGCTTATAGGCATAAGTCATCATGCCCAGCATTGTGCTATGTGGTTACCAGGGACTGAATTCAGAACTTTGCACTTGACAGACTGGTGCTGGAACCACTAAACTAAATCCCCAGCCCTACGAACAACCTTTATGAAGCCTGGCTTACCAGAGTACTGAGAACGAAAAGGTAATTTTTTTTTTCACATTTTGGCTTTTATCCTAGCCATAAGCAGCCTATGACATTAAAATAACAAAGTATAAGATGTACAAACTGGAGAAGATGATGATAGACACAAACATTGTATAATCTGGAAACAAATTACCCAACTTTCTCTTGACACGTGTGTAAGTCCCTCAGATACACAAAGATGCCACCCAAATTTCATCACTTTCCACTTCTAGATAACCTCAAATTCCAAGGTGCTGACTGTAGAATTTTAGTCCAATTTGACTTTCAGAAAGTTTAAATCACATAATGACTTGGTCATAGATTTTTAATGCCTTAGGATGACAAATCATGGTGCTACAGAAATAGCAAACTAAGAGCAGCCTAACACTTGCTGAAAACATGAGGAGCCAGGCATTGTCATTGGCACAGTGAGGAATGCTGCAGCCTCTGCACATTATGGTTGGTGGCAGAAACAACCAGCTGTCCACTAAATGTCCCAGGAGACTATGCTGCCTGCCCCTGTGAACTCAGATGCATTCAGATATGAGTGTAAGGGAGACAGCCCTTCCAATCTTGTAATAACTTTTCACATAACTTCCCCAATTGTCTTTCTCTCTTTAGGTAGTTGGAGTGAGTTAAGATTTTTTAGAATAAGTGTTTGAAGATGATACCTGCCCTATAGTGGACAACAGTCATGCAGTTGTGTGTTCATACACTCAACAGTCTGATATGAGAAATAACTTGCCGTGTTAAGCACTGACACTGTGAAGTTTATTGTGGCAGAGAGTATTATTTTACTATTTGATGCAATATTATCATCCTAATTTTATGGATGCGGAAACTGAGTTCCAGAAAGAAAGCTTAGGGACAATATTTCAGATATAATTATAGAATAACTACTGCTTTATTCTTAACTTTCATTTCAGAGTAATTTTTTTAGTGTGCATCCATCAAACTTCAGTGGAAATCTGGATCAAACTCAAAATGTACTTCACTGGACATGAAAGCTATGAGGTAGTGTGATGCCCATTAACGAGTTCTCAAGACCACAGGACCTGGGAAAGGTGAGAGCAGCGATAGTTCTCAAGGACAGCTGCCTTATAAATGGTAACGGAAAGTGGTGATAACTTTGAGGGAGTAGCTTAAAAGCAAATTTATAAAGTTAAAAGGGACAACACCTCTCACTTCTGTACAAATAGAACAGAAAATGGTGACACCAAAAAAATAGGAAAGAATGAAAACACACCGAACATTTAACAGAAGGAGGACTTGATTTGGACTTACCATGTATGATGTTTTATTTAAAACTCAAAAACAAACATGAAAAAAAATATCCCTTATTGGTAGTCATGGGCACCAAAGGACATAGAAGCTCAGTGGTTGTGGGAAGGTGCTGGGATTACATACAGATCTGACATGGTCATGTGTCTCATGCTATGTCCTTAGGAAACCCTGATCCTTGAGGGTAGAGTGCCTAAAATGGAAGGTAGGTAGTATAAGTTCTTACAGCAGACCAGCTGGGGAGCTGTGTATAAAAGTGCCCAGTACTCTTTCCTTACCCAGCCAAACACTTTCATGTAAAAATATGGGCCCTGGATGGCCACATTCTCTACATTTCAAAAGACCAAAAAAAAAAAAAAATCGATCTTATTATATAAGATGCCCCGTCATGTAAATGTCATTGATAGATGATATGTAGCTAGCTGGCCATCAGGTGCATCTTTGGACTGGATTAGGTAGATTTCCAGTTAGCAGCCTATGATTTTAATTATTATTCATGTTCCATTGGACTAGTCAGCAGTAAGACAGATAACAAGATTCCATGCCATCCTTTGAGAACTCCAACTGTTAACTCTGAATGCTGAATAAGACTCCAACCCCAGTGAAATGAAGGAAGGACACTTTTCAGTGAGTCAACAATAATGCAAGTTCAACTCTGTTTTTGTGAATGGACAAATTGAGGAGCAACTGTGTGTTTTCTGCCTGATGATTCTAACATACAGGCTAATTTTGGTGTAAGTGCTTTTAGGGTAGTCTTGGTGAACTGAGGTTTTAATATAAGTCACAATAGCAATATGTTGCTTCAGAATTAGGCCCAGAGCAAAGTCAGGGCTTCTGGTTCATACTCAGATGGATCTTGTTTATCCTCAGTTATCCTTATTAGAAGGGAGGCAAGTCCCTGTGGAGATCCTGGAAACATTTCCATCTAATTAGAATCGGATCACTCACACAGAGGCTAGGCAGGGCCCTCTGAGACTGCCAAGATGCAGGAAAATCTCCTGGCCTGTGCTATTCCACTCATGGACTGGCTGGGGAGGGGGTGGGAGCCAAGAATGCAAAGCACACGGTCATCTGGCTGCTCATCTCCCTTTCTATTAATTTGGACTCTAACTACATGTATTCATCACCTTAAGAGTAACGAAGAGCCTCTGCTTAGCCCAGACCACTGTGAATAAGTACACAAAAAAGCAAGTGAAATTTACATTTGAACTTTCCTGATCACATTAGGCCATAGATTTTAAGTCTTTGGAAAACATGCAATGAAAATAAAGAGTTGTTTAGATCTGAAAACCCTATTTAATTACTATTGCCATGGCTCAGTGTGAAGGTGATGGAGCAAATGCCCACGTTACTACTAAAGTAAGCTAATTTCATTTTACAAACTAAAAACTTTCCACATTGCTGTCACAAAGATTTTCTGTGAGCAAACCCAATTTCCCTTTGGACTTCATCACAGAATTAGAGCTTTGTGTGTTCAAAGGGAAACATCAGGTGGAATACACTTGTGCCAAGCAAAGATCTCAAATGGCCAGGGTCAAAAGAACAGCAATAAAACTCAAAAAATAAAATTTTAAAAAACCATATTTCTTCCTGAATGAGAAAGAATGTGGTATTATTTTTATTTACCTATCATCTATCTATCTATATCTATCTATCTATCTATCTATCTATCTATCTATCTATCTATCATCTATTTGTCTATCTTTCCATTCATCTATCTGTCTTTCTTCTCTGTATCATAGACATTTCTTTCTTTTAAATTGAAATCTTTATTGGTACTTTACATATACACATCATGATTGCACTCGACAATCAGAATTTGTACCAGTATAAGACACAACTTAATTCTCATTTTTTCCCATAGCCCTACCCACCCTACCACCCCCCCATATATATAAATTTTTTTTCCTTTCTTTTTTGTTATAATCTCATTATTTTCCTCCTTCACCCTATTTTACTTTGAGTATTTTCTATAGACATTTCTTGAAGTATAGAGGCTCCCTACGTGATGACCAATGTACAGGGAAAAGACTGAGGTTCTCAATGAACATGGAAGAGACAGGTTCTCAGCTCAGCACCCTCTGGACTACAAGGATCAAGAATGAGTTAATGCCTCTAAGCAAAGCCATCCAGTTGAGAAGGAGGATCTTTGAAATCTTTTTGAAGCCATTCATTCTCATTTCTATGTAATGTAGCTGCTAATTTTTTCTATCTTCTGCCTGAATATTTTATAATATTCAGCAGAGTTAACAAATTATTACATTTCACTCTTATTAGTATCTTTCTGGTCTAGATTCCTTGACTTTCTCCTTCAAAATAGACAACTCTTGATTTTTCTACAGCTTCATGATGTCTAGAGGGCAGAGATTTGTGGACACTCACAGTGAACAATGGGATGGAATTGCTGGAAACCTACAGGGAGGCTTCTAAGTCAGAAAGAAGTTAC
Source organism: Petromus typicus (assembly GCA_004026965.1). NCBI lineage: Eukaryota > Metazoa > Chordata > Mammalia > Rodentia > Petromuridae > Petromus > Petromus typicus. Next base: position 143,444 of record PVIR01000295.1, read on the forward strand.
CCCAACGGAGCTTTCTGAATGAGAAACAGACAAAGCAGGGGAAATCAGAACAAAGATTTAAACACTACATGAATCTTCAAGGTCTACTGATGATTTCCAAACTTTTAGGGATCCCAGGAATAGCTCCTTGTATAATTCACCCCAAAATTCCTTCAGTTCATAAATGTGATTTTAACAGTTTGAAAATCTAGTACTATTGATTAACTTTAAAAGGAAGAAGAAAAGTAATATAGTAAAAAGAAAAGCATTGGAAGACTGAAACTGTCAAAAATATAAGTAATTATCACAATCTTGTAGATCATCCATCAAATCAACCTCATAGATTCCAAAATAAATGATCACAGACTTGTTTTCATGAAGATCATTTGCATTTTACAAATATAATATTTTTGTTATTGATATGGTAACTAGTCAACATTTTAACCTCTCCTAAATATTTCAATCATATAATACAAATAAAGTTTACAAATATAAACATGATAATTTATTGTTCTGTGAAAACTGTCTCCGAGTCAGCAACCAAATTGATAAAATAATATAAATGCTCCCTACCTACACCAAAAAAACTCTTGGTAACTGAGTCTGAGCTTCTAGAAGGATCTGTAGTTAATGGCTGCAGAGAGTCAAGATCAAGTCCTTGTTCAGCTCACGTTGTGAGCTGCCTCTATGGCTCGCTATGTGTGATGAAATAGGGCATGTTGGGAAGCCCTGAGACCATCCATTAAACTATTGCATCTAACTTTCAATTGTTCATCTATCTTTTTCAAGATAGAATCTGATTGTCTCGATCATAAAACAGATCAAAATGTCTGGAACATGAAATTGTTTGATGGAAATATATTGCCAAGTATAAGAACAAAGTTTCAGATATAAAAATATACATTGTGAAAACATTTAACATAATAAAATTAAAATCATGTATTGTTTTGAATTATGGAGTAAAATTATAATATTTGTACATAGTAAAATAGTAATTAGCCACTATAAGCTATATTTTAGGAGAATGATAACTGGCATAAGAAGATATAGATTATCTATTAAAGACAAAGCTATTCACAAACTTGTATGCTATGTAGGAATACACTATATGACCACCAATGCAAACCTTTCTTTAAGTGGTAAGATTATGCAATTATATTATTATTATGGTTTTCTCTATATTTTCCCATGATTTTCATTCTTAAACAGAAATTTCACTAAGAATAATAGCTACTTTGAAACATGGGTAAAAATGAGACATTAAGTTCCATGTGCTGTCCACAGCCACAGAAGCCATTTTCAGCAGTACTGAAGAATTTTGGAGGCATTTGCAGGAAGCATCATTCTAATGCCTCAGTGCCTGTTCTAACCCAGCTGTTAGCTGACTTGAATGATTTTTTTTTTTAATCTCTAACCTAGATCCTCTCACAAGATCTGGCAAATACTGGTCTACCAGAAATGTTACATCTTAATGTGAGTTAAAGAATTTATTCAGTAAAGAAAATAAAGCAACACTCAGAAAAGTGTCTTGAAAAATCTAGGTTGCACTCCTTATAACTTGAAGTGCAATATCAATGATAAAATCATGAAACCACAGTCCATGTCTATCAAAGTCTGCATTCAACTTTATCTACTATCCTCTTGGGCTGCCTGTAAATATTGTTATGAATAGCAATCCCTAATTAATTGCATAATTGGTAATGAAAAGAAAGTTGCTTTAACTGAAAAGATACAAACTATTTATTTAATTTAAAAACTTCAGCTTGACTGTATTTTTTCCAAAATTTGAGGTAATGATGAAAAATGAAATTTTAACAATGTTTATATTCTTTTCTTGCAAGAAAAGAGTCCACTAAAGATAATCAACCACCTGCCTTCCAAACACACAAATAACTAGCTACTATCTACAGCAATTCTCCCTTCTAATCTGGATATTACCTCACCACTCAGCTCTCTGACTTCTTGTTCCTTCTATTCCAAAAAATAGGTAAGCAGCCTCCTGCTCTGGGCTATTGATGCTCTTTTCAATCAATTCCACACAGTGATTTTTTTTAGATCTTCCTAAAGTACAACCCAGATGAGTTACTTTGCTTTCCAATTTTTTTTAATCTTGAATTTTATTTCAGTATCTATTTTTTCTTGTTTCTTTTTTCAGATGTGAATCTATTGGTATATTTTATATACACATCATGATCACATTCAACATTGAGAATTTGTATCAGTATATGACATGACTTAATCCTCATTTTTTTTCCTTTTCCTTGCCCATCCTACTTTTTAACTGATATTAATGTCACCCAAAACATTTCAAATGCTTTTTTTTAACTTAGATGAACAACTCACTTACTCATTAAGAAAATCAGCCTACCAATCTGAAGGCCATGTACATAAAATATAGAAGTCACAAGTTAGCTACTTTTATAGGCTACCTTATTTTCAGCACTGACAACCAGTTTCATTTCACTCTTTTTGAAGATCAAATTTATCTTGAAGGGCTTAATACTTACCACTACTGAAAATAACTTTAAAATGTACTTACAGCTTAAAAGGCCAATTTCCAAATAAATGCAAAACTGTTCGAGAAAGCCCTCTGGATTAAATATATAAGCTTTCCAGGTGTTACTATGAAGAAGATATTTAAAGAAATGTGTCAAATCTAGTTCCTTTTTATGTTTTATAAAGTCATATTTCCTTATAATCATTCATTCCTAAAGATTCCAAACTTACACTTAGTGAAATACTCAGGCCACCAAACAGTAACTTCTAACAGAAAAAACACAAACCATGATGTTCTCTCAAAGATTCCATAGGCAGCAAAATAAAAGCTGCACAGCAGAATCAAGCCACAGATACTCCATCTGCCACAGAATGTTATAATGCAAATGTGATATCAGTATAGGTTCCAAGTTCACATGGCACATTTATTTAATATATGTATACACTATTCTTCATGGCTTTACTTAAATCTATTCTTCAAATTTGAAATACCTTGAACACAGGAGATTTTCTACTTTCAGAAACAAGTTTATATAGGATGGAGCATATAATATATGAAATGAGAGAAGATTCAATTTATAATTTGCAATCATAGACTCTTATTTTCTGTTTTTTTAGGTTTTGGGGGGGTTGTTTTTGTTTTTTTGTTTTTTAGACAGGGTCTTACTTTGTAGTTCAGGCTGGCCCTGAACTTGCCATGTAGCCCAGGCTGGCCTCAAACTCAAGACAATCCTCCTGCCTCTGCCTCCTGAGTGCTAGAACTACAGGCATGAGACATCACACCCAGCATTGTGATATGTGGTACTGGGGATTGAACTTCGGACCTTGCCCTTGCCAGGAGGCAACAGAACCACTATTCTACATCCCCTGCCCCTATTCTACATCTTAGTATAGCTAAAATTCCTGCATGATGCTCAGTTAACATTTTAGATACAACTTTCAAATATGTAGATGGAGAATGTACTTGTGTTCTTGAGACAAGTGCAAAGCAATTTGGAACATTATTGTTCCCCCTTCCCAGCCTCATGTAGAATGAAAGAGGAGATGGAAGGATGGCATCAGCCACTCAGAAAATTCCTCTTGGTTTCTCAAAAACAAAATCAGTCAATGTGACAATTGCAGTGGAGGTTACATGAAAACAAGTTTGAGCTTTATGGCATTTGTAATATAGAAACTGATTGTAAAAGCAAATTTCCATATCAATGTTGAGTTATTTTGGCCTTTTCAAGCTCACTGATCCAAATGATAATATACTAAGGGTTACCATGTTCTTTGAGAATAATCCCAAAGAGATGTGACACTCTTAACAGGCAATTTTCACAGTTAATACCTGAAGCATTGCAGTATTATCTATATTTTCTCTTTCAACTCCATGAGAATATTTTAATAGGTTGTTATCTTACTGATTTTACCAGTACTGGCAATTCTTCTTTCATAAATCAGTAGGAAGTATAAAAATATAACTCCCTTTCCTGTATCAACTGGCTATATTAAGGAAATAATCACCAATCTACTTTTTCATAAAAGCCACAAGCACACATGCTTTTAGATAAAATAGTTCACTTAAACTGCACAAGTATGTACAGACAGCAACATTTTATTCCTCCTTTCATTTTCCCACAATGATAAAAGCAATTCCAAAAGCACTTCTCCCAAAGGCTTTCACCTGACATTAAAGACAGGGTTAATTAGGGCAGCCTGTGACAGACTCAGACATCCAAGACAAAGTTCCACCACTGAGGCAGAAAGAGCTGTAATTAATGAAAACAGTTTAGCCAGACATGTGGGACTCGGAATCCAGGAAAAAAAAAAAAAAAAAAAAAAAACCTAGACAAGCAAGTCACTGGTATCACGGTTTTCAAAATGAAACAGGAGACATGGAAAGCAACTAAAAGTTTACGAAAAAGCAATGAAGATTAAGGAAGCAAGAAATTCAGCACTGGTGAAATCTGTTAAATGCCAGAATGGTTTGGGGGAAATAGGGTTGGATATTAAACCATAACTAAGTTTATCGATACAGCACCCAACCCCACAGACATTTGTGTTGTGGACATGCTGCTGGGAACAACTAAATAGGTAAAAAACCGAAAGATTAAATAGAAGACACAGATTTTGTCTCTGAGAGAGAAAAGGAATCCTTGACAACAGAACTAGATTAGTAATAAAATTAGGATCCCAAATGTAGGCTTTGTGTTCTATCAAATCCTTAGTTTTTATTTCAAAAAGAGGGAATACTGGATCAAGGTAAGAGCAACAGATTCTGGAGCAGAGAATGTGCAGAGTATGTCACTTCTAATAAATATTGGAAGATCGCTGGGAAACTCACCCAAGCAGAGCTGGACAAATACTGTTTTTAATAAAGGTGTCTCAGGGGTCATGCTTGAGCTAGGAGTCTGCAGATTGGTGACTCTCAAACCACATGTGGCTCACACATGAGGCTTGTTGGCGTTCAGATTACCTTTAATGTGAGAATAATTTAGAAAAAGCAATGCATTTCATGCTAATATTTTTTAAAAACCTGTATTTTTTTTAAAGCAAAAGAGAAAGACCAGATGACCATTGCCTTGGAGTTCCATGGACTAGCGCTTTGCAGATGAACAGCTTGCCCACCTCTGTAAACAGAGAGCCACATGCAGCAGTCCTAAGGTTCTCCCCAGCACCTCCCTGTTAAACTGAGGAGATGTCAGCTTGTGATCACTGCTCCAGAGAGTGACGAGAACAGAGAGAAATATTAGAGGCACAGCACTTCACTCAGGAAGTTGCCAAACTTTTGTTGTTTTTAGGATGTACTAAAATAATCTTTGCATTTGACCAAAAGCAAAGGAAACAAAACTGGATCTTGCCCCAGCAGCAGTGCGATAAACCTAGACAAGACTGACAATAGTCATGTAACGCTGAATTTTTCTTGATTATACAAATACGAGCTTCGCGTCAACAGTCCTATTATATATAATTCAAACTGCAATAGGTCTGTCTGACACTCTCTGAAATCTCAAATATTTGGCCCACTTTTAGAAAAGAAAATATGGTAAACGAATGTGTATTTTTCCTAGCAATTAATATACCTCAGTTAATCTAAAGAAACATAGATATGTGATTTCAAACCCAAGGAATATCTCAATACACAGTAGCATTATAAACCAACTTTTAAAGTACTAAATCATTAAAAAAAATTCTTAATCTTTCTCTGTGAAATCCAATGATCCATTGAGAACAATAATAAAAGTTTAGGTAGGGAAAAATATGTCAAAATAAAACCTGCTCAGAAATTTCAAAATGCTTTTCATTTGTATTTAATCAAATTATCTTTTGGAAATCCAAGACACAAATACTTTATCTCTTCTCTTCAAAAAGGCTTGGGAAATGTTCCAACCCCTTGAAAACTTGCTGAAGAACATTTGCCATTTTGTGCTTCTATATGCCAGTTTAAATTATGACATATTTTGCAAACTGCAGAGTCTTAAAATAAGAAAGCACAGTCTTATCAAATATGAAACAGACACAAAGCATTCTAGTCTTATAAACTATCATAGTTTCTGGGATTTACTTTCTACATATTCTACATATTCTCCTTTAGAAAAGAAGTAGAATTAGTTTTCTGATGCCTAAGCCTCATCTAAGCCATTTAAAATTTTTATCACTTACTGGAAGCCAAAAGTTGTGCATTCTTGCACAAATGAGTACAGTCGCCTCACACTGATGCTAAACTTGGTATTTGCTATTAATCTGAAACTATCTGCATGAATAGAACTGATCTCTGAAACCACAGGCTTGGGAAGTTACCATTACCTGCTGAAATGGGTATTTCAGCAGAAAACTGGAGCAAACTGCATGGTGAGCATGGAAACTCACGCCCACCAGCAAGCAGAGAGGGAAGGAGGGAGGGAAGGGGGGAGGGGAAGCAGGCTGACTAATGGACAGAGAATTATAACTCTGGCATACAAAGTCCTTCAGGTAGATATTTATTAATTCTAATATCTGAAGATCAGGACCTTGAGTCAGAAGAGCAACACAAAAAATGCTTCTTCATGGGATTCACTTCCTTAGCGGTCTTTGGGGCTCATTTCTAAGTGAAGTACAGATATTCTAGTGGAGCTGAAGAGCAGTGGCATCAACAGGCAGCATTACATGTAGTTGGTGATGGCACAGTCCCTGGAAACGGGTGGCCTTCACGGGTCCCGCCACAGTCTACTTCACATCACGGTTCCTTAACTCCCTCATACTCATACAGAAGCCTCCCACCCCACACAATCACGGGAGGGGGGAAGTGACAGGAGATAATGAACCCAAATTGCTTAGCAGAGCCTGCAGCACCTGGGAAAGCCACCTGAAATGATAATTATTGTTACTGCTATGAGAATTTTTCAAGGAAAAATTGCATCTTTGAGATGTATCTGCTAACTGACCATCTGGATGAGAAATAGTATGTGCATCATTTGATTCCTACCATGGCTTCAGGTGAGTACTAACGGTTGTACATGCATGAATGGAGGAAGGTATACTCTATGCACATGTATGTGTGCCTGCATGTAGTATATAATATACAATATATTATATATACTATTATATAGTATATAGTACACATGTTATATAACATTATATATTATATATAATATACAACATATTATATATAGTATTATATGTAACATACTATATATATATATATATATATATATATCTTCAGCAATGTCAAGATGCATATCAGATCTTAGGCTTTACATGTAACACAAAACAAAGCAAATAGACAGACACATAAAATCATTGAGACAACTAAAAACAGCACAAAGATATTCAAAAGAGTAAAACAACAACTAAATGTAAAATTGAAGTAATGGACTAGGGATCTAACCAACGTCAAGGGAACTAACTTCTGGCATGCAAGGCAAATTTCCTTGAGAGGAATAGGTCTTAGAATAGTGAGATCCCACACAGAACCGGGTGCCAATTGCTGGCATTTGCCTCGGGACACATTTATGCTAATGATCATGTGGGGCATTAATGACAGAAACATATGATAGCAGTCTGTGGGCCAGCACAGCCTTCGAGCTCTGTGAAGTGAACAGAATATTCTCTGACCACATAAGTTCATGTGGGCCCCTGAGACACATGCGCTGACCCAGGCTCTTCACCTTGCAGGGGAGGGCAAGGCAAGCTCAGAAGGAATGAGCCGGAGTAAAAGTGGAGCAAGTTCTACTTTTGCTGGCCTGAAACTAGGCAGTGACTACAGAGACCTCAAAATATAGAAAGAAATGGAAGAATTAAGTCAGTAGGTACTTCCATTTGTCCATTTCCCTCTCTTTCTTTTGAAGACTTCTTTAAATCCCCAAACTATAAAATCTGTCACCCAAATTATTTACTTCAGTACTCTTTCTTCTAAAAATGTCTGAGCTTTGAATCTGGGAATGACAACCTCAGAATGATAGAAAGCGCTATTTCACTACAGCCTCTGGACTTCTGAGTGTCTTGCTGTACTCCTAAATTACTGAAGAGAGCCACAGAGCAGGGAGGGAGACATTGTTAGCTGTCATCCAGGGAAATATGCCACTTTGCAGCCACATCTCCAGAAGCCAGACACAGGTCACACATCAAGAAACAGGCCTGACTGACTCCTACCTGCGCTTCATAATCAAGGCTCAGCCCACCTGTGGATTCATTTGCTTTGCCTTCTCTGACCCCACTTTCTTCATGCCCTGGAAATATGAGTATTTTCTAAGCTCACCTTCATTTGTTTGTCTTTCCCCACAATTCTGACAGAGGGCAGGTATTATATTTAATGCAGGGGGGAAAACAGACACCCTGGCTTCCTTTAAATTGATGATAATCTTTTTCCTCTTTCAGGTTGTATGAGTATTTTGGTGGACAACACAGCACCCTCTGATTCTAGACTATGTTCAGTTAATCAGAATCACAGTAATTGGTTCAGGGGTGGCAAGGTATTTCAAGTCTTTTTCAGAATCCTTACATTTATTCAGGACTTGGTAAAAAGAGGAGCTCTTTTTCTGTGTGGTGGCTAAAGGTGAAGAATATGCCAGAATATCAGAGATCTTATCTAAGAAAAAAAAATATTAACACAAAACAAACCTGAGTTGGTAGTTAAAAATCTGTTAACTATGAAAACATATCCATGCCTAAAGCCAGCCCCATTCCCAAATTACTCAGTTCCACGGCCTGACACTCTTATCTTTAAATCAGTTTCTAGTGGGTTTCTGGTGATTTTCAACCCAAATTATTCTGGTTAAATTTTCATCTTCATTCAGTAAGTATGTATTGAGCTACGTATGCATCAGGCATTTGGTGAAGTGGCAGAAACCTCTGACCTGCACACGATTTTGCTGCTCATCAGCACATGACAGTCTTTCTAATGCATAATAGCAGCTTTGCTACATCTGAGAGTCATTTACATGTCTCCAGCTGCTTCATAGCTCTGTGCACCCCGCTGATTCTGAAAAGCCAAACTAACCACATAACACACAACTAGTCACTTTCTCTAGAGATATGTGTGGTGTGTGTGTGTGTGTGTGTGTGTGTGTGTGTGTGTGTGTGTGTAAAATAATCTTCCTTGGTATAGGTATCCTCCCTCTGGAAGTAATTCCTTCACTTCGCAGGCTAAACATCTAGGAATTTTGCTTTGGGCTATCCTAGCCACTATATCTAATCAGTTACCTCATCATGAATTAATTCTTTAAAATTTATCTTTATTTTCCCTTCACGCCAATTTCTTGCCTTTTTTGAATTTTTATTTATACGTGGGCTGCCTAACTGCTTTTTCTCCCTTGAGTTGCATTTTACATGATTTTCCTTTTAATCTTTGTAAATATTGATTCCTTTATGTCAAGACCTCACCCTGAAAACTTTGCAACCTACTAAAACAGCCCAGGGTCTCAGCTCGCACGGTCAACCCCCCACCATCTTCCTGACTTTCAAGCTCAGTCATTTCCCCCTTTTCATTCCTAGTAACAAAGTACCCACACCAAACTGGCCTATACACTACTCCAGAAAGGTGCCTCGCTTTTATTACTTACTTTGTCTTCCTGCAGTGGACTCCTTGCAGTTCCCTCATCTGAGTTCTCCTCAGTTCTCAGTAGTTTACACCCCTGTGTGTAGTCTACAAAACCAGTTTGACGAACTTTTCTGGTCTGTGGTGTTCACCTCTATATGACAGGGCCTCTCTCACATTCCTGATCTGGTCTTTGTACATCCTACCTACAGTCCTACTTCCGTAAAGTACACAGGACCAGGTCTATATGTCACCTAGAAGTGCTGTACCATATGACCTCATATTGGGACACATACTAATATTTAAGCGTAGTTTATGATTATGGGTTTTACAACACCAGGATGTTTCTTGTTCTTCTGTTGTGTGCCAGATAATACATGAATAAGATTAGATTATAAATTAAAAAATATACATTTTTACCAAGCAAAATATGGTCTGTACCTCTGATATTATGGTTTTAAATAAAAGGGACAATCTATAATCAACTAATCACACAAAGTAATAAAATCCCTCTATGAAAAGTTCTAAGAAGCAGAGATCTGTAATACATTCATGAGAGAACAGACATGTCTTCTTGAGGAAGTATAAAATCAAAATGGTTTGTTCTCTCAGCTTTCATTCAATTTTTCACTTCTGGCTGGCTGAAATTACTCTGCATTTGCAAATACAAAGATAAAAAGTGAAACTTTTTTTTTTTTTTTTTTTTAGACAGTGTCTCCCCTCTACAGTTCAGGCTGGCCCTGATTTCAGCCTTGCACTCATGGCACTTCTCCTGCATTTGCCTCCCAAGTGCTGGGATTACAGGCGTGAGCCACCATGCCCAGTACTGTGGTATGTGGTTCTGACTGCTGCTGGGAGTGAGTTTCCATGCCCAGCAATGTTGTATGTGGTTACCTGGGATCAAACCCAGGCCCTTGCACATGCAAGGCAGGTGCCAGAACCACTGAGCTAAATCCCTGGACCAAGAGTGAAAGATATATTTAAAAGGACACTGGGGAAATTTTTTAATGACAAAAAATAATAGGGAGGGGGGAGTAGAGAGAAAATGATTTTAAAAAGGAAATAATATGTGTTACATATATGTATCAACTCTATACAAGGAAGGCAAATATGTACTGCAAACGTGCAAAAAATGGGAAGAGCATCAAGAGATGGACGGAAGGAACAGGGAAGGAAGAGAAGCAGGATGTAAAAAGCGAAATTAGGATTATCCTATTTCCACAAGGAATGTAAATATTTTGTACTACAAACTAAGAAAAAAAATAGTATTGGACTAAACAGCCCTAAGTTTGTAACTTAGAATCTCTTAAATTCTAGGGGCCATCATTTCCCTATCTGCAAATGGAAATGGAGCTGGGACTAATGTCTACACAATATCCACAGCTCCCCTTCTTCCTTCCTGACAGAGTGCCACCCCTCCTCAAGTGGTCAGGAGGGACTGAGCCCAATTCCCAGCTTCAAATATGGTGAGGATCCCTCCATATGGACCATGGTAATTTCAGATTTCAGCAGGGGCCCCAACCACCATATGGGAGGCCTCTGCTCAGATGACCTAGGGAAGAAGCATTTCCTCCCAGAGAAGAAGTGCAAGGTAGACACCCCTCCCTCCACTTCCTCTGCAGTGAGGGGCCTGGCCAGTGCAGCAGTGCTGTTGCTAGTCTGCACAGGAAAACTGTGCTTCGTGCAGACCGAATTCCAATACCACTGAGCTTTGAGGAAACTATCATACTGTACCCAGGGTTCTGTCTACCTAAGAATCCTCACTGTGGTGATAAGGGTGGGACAAAATGAGCAAATGATAAGACAAACACTGATAAGCCAGTTTGAGGCAACATTTTTAGTTACCCACAGCCAAAACATTCTGACTGATATTTTAGATTCTATAACCCCTTTCAGTCCTGAAATTTAGTACTTCTAGTTACATTATACCCCTTTGGCATAAAGAAACAAACCACCAGTGGCTTCATCTTAGAAATTAAGATATCTGTCAAGAGAAGTGAATGAATTAGTAAATTTCCAACTCTTTCCCAGGCACACCTACATAAAGAATGATTTGATCCAGCTATACCTCTTCTTGATGTCTTCCCAAAAGAGTTAAAAGCCATCCTACCACAGCAATATATACACACCCATCTTTTAGAGCAAAACAATTTGTAACAGCTAAACCTCAGAAACAGCCCAAATGCCCATCAGTGGTTGAATGGATAAAGAAAATATAGGTATTTTATACAATGAAGTATTATTCTGCCATAAAGAAGGATAAACCTGACAAACTTCAGGTAAATGGACACACTTCTTGAGTGAAATAATTCGGACACATATTTAAACATTAGAGTTTCTCTTGTGTGAGAAACCAAAAGGGTAAATAAGGACCAAGAGTATAATAGATGGTGGGACATAGGAAGAAAAATGTACAAATGGGAAGGGGAAAAGAAACAAGTCAACCAGATGTTCCTCAGATAAAGGGCTACTATCTAGAATATATAAAGTGCTTTAAAAAATCAGCCCACCCAAATTTAATGACCCAATTCAAAAATGGGCATCTGAAATGAACAGATACTTTTCCGAGGAAGAAGTAAGAGCAGCCAAGAAGCATATGAAGAAATGCTAACATCATTGGTCATTTAAGAGATGCAGATGAAAACAACACTGAGATTTCATCTCACTCCACAAAGAATGGCTGCTGTTTCAGAATTAGCCAGCAACAGATGCTAGCAAGGCTGTGGAGAAAAGGGAACCCTTCTCCATTGCTGGTGGGAATGTAGACTCATACAGCCTCTGCGGAGATCAGTCTGGAGATTCCTCAAAAAGCTAGGATTGAAGGTCCCATTTGACCTAGCCATCACTCTTCTAGGTATATATACAAAGGAATTAAAAGAGTCATTTCACAGCGACATATGTGCAACCATGTTTATAGCAGCTCAGTTTGTGATTGCTACATTTTGGAAACAACCCAAATGTCCATCAGCTGAAGACTGGATAAAAAAACTGTGGTTCTTCTACAGGATGGAGTATTACTCTGCCATAAAAATGATAAATTTGAATCATTTATACTTAAATGGATATACCTTGAGGATATCCTCATAAGTGAAATAAATAGGTCACAGAGAGGTAAATATCGCATCATTTCTCTGGTACGAGAAAATAAAGATGTAAATGAGTTCTAGAATTGTATGTTATATATTGTGAAATAGAAAATACTCAAAGTGAAATATGGTGAAGGGCAAAAAAAAATGAGATTATAACAAAAAAGAAAAGAAACAAATTTTATGTATATAGGGGGGTAGTAGGGTGGGTAGGGCTATGGGAAAAAATGAAAATTAAGTTGTGTCTTATACTGGTATAATTCCTCATTATGGAGGGCAATCATGATGTGTGTAAGTAATGTACCAGTAAATATTTCAATTTAAAAAAAAAAAAGGAGGTGGAAGAAGGATGAAGGGAGGGGGAATGGGGTAAAACAAGATAAAGATATATATACAGGTACAAATTCCCTATTATTAATATGGCCATTACATATATCAAATATGTATACACATAGTTTAAAAATAGATTGAGACAATTATTAAGTCACCCCCAAAAAGAATGAATTCCACTAATTATTTGAGCCTTTAAATTTTTATATCCTTATATAAATTATTGGCACTACTTATATTGAGCACTCAAAATTATTGTTATCCAACTACAAAGTGTTAGGACATCACAGATGGTCACTATCTTATTGAAAAAACTGTTCTATAATATTCTTAACTTGTCACATCTGCAACTGTGAAAATATCAATTATTCTAATTTCACCTAATCAAATCCATGTTACTATTTGAAGCACTGTTTCTTACATTTCATTTCTTTTCTTCTATCCACGTAAAGGAGCAGATCCACAGGAAACATATTATTAATCTAATTCAAAGAAGGGACCATTGATCTATATTTTGACAGCTTCTTTTCACTGAGATACTAAAAGTCTGTTTTTAATGAAAACACCAGCCCTTCTTCCCAAGTCACTTCATTAATCATATTTTTAGTGTAAAGAAATAAATAAGCACTTAGTTCCTTTCCATCTTTATATCATACCTAAAGTTATTATGCACACAAATTAACTTATCCCAGGGCAATCAGGTACTTTAGCTCAATTAAGTGTAAATCCAAATTCCCTGAAGAAAAACACTGAATTAATTAATTTTGCACTACATGGATTTTTGTTGCAATGTAGGATGCTGTTATTGTTTTACTAATCTATGATTATAAAATCAACTACTTACTTTGACTTATTACTTCTTATTGAATTACAAGCAAAAAGTTACATAAAATGGCTAATTTTATACTCTATAGGAATGTTTATATCTGACTGAGAATAATTAAACTAAAAACAATTCACCATGTGATTAGTAATTAATACAAAAATCTAATTAATTTCACAATACCTTGTAAAAACATATATATTGGATACCATTATTGGACATGTAAATTAGAAAGTTTTAGAGGGTTATGAAGGATAAAAGCAGAAAAACACTCTTAGGAGAATTATGTTAGCATATTTAAAAATTTGTAAATCAAAAGGAACACTTTGAAGAAAATTAATCACTCTTACAACTATAGAATTTCTTTAAATATCTGCTCAAACATGAACTGTAATATCTCAAACACTATGTATATGATGCATCATTGTTATCTTATGTGGCTTTCATTTGCAATTGCTACTCAGAGGAAACATTTCAAGTTGAGGAGGGTAAAATGTTGGACTAATTCATAATGACAATAGTTTCTCCTGCTGTTCCAAACACACCACAAATATTTCTTCCTGTCTGTTTGATTTGTAACAACACAGAAACAGTATGCAGCTATTGATATCACAGACTTCTTTTAAGAAAAATAACTTCAAATCTTTTGATGCATAATAACACAAAATCTTAAGTCCCTTTGATGCAATACATTTCACATTTATGAAGATTAAAGGGATGCAAACTCAAAAGTCTTTCCATCTTGATGGGAACACCTGTGCCCTAGTCACCTCTGCACCTATCTGATGACAACGAATCGAAGGCAATGGTTTTGAATCCTCAAAGTGAACATGAAGTATTGTGTGCAAAGTCTTCACCTTTTCTGAGAAGCCCTGACTTCTCTGAGGCTTACTGGTCAGGTTTAAAAAGTAGAATTTTCATATAATTGGTGTGCAGATGAACAAAATATGTAACTCTTTGATCTCAAAATCAGACTGGACACCTGTGATAAAAAGAGAGGCCTACTGAGAAAAAGAGGGGAAAAAAAGATTTTTTTTCTTATTGGAAATTCAGCCAGGAAAGGAAACTTGATAATCTAGCCAAAACTAACCTTTCATCATCAAAACATTTCTATTCAAACTTCATCAGCACACAAGATTTACAAGCAATGAAACTTCCTATACTTTGTACTTTTCTAACCTCTGGAAATATTTAGTGAAAGCTTAGATTTTCAGAAAAAACTGATAGTCTGAGTAATCAACTTCTGAAATGACTGGCTTACCTTCTTATTTTCCTTAGCAATGTGGTATTATTCTGAAAATATAAGTGAGAATGCCTTCATGATTTCTAGTCTCCCTAATCTGTTATACTAATGTTAATAAGTCAACTCTCCCATAAGTAGATGCCATGGTTGCATCAGTGATGTCCCACAAAATTTTCATGTGTCTGGAAGAGCATTGGACCTTGGGGGAATCATAGCTGACTTGGTGTTAGGAGCTGAGGCCTTGGTGAGAATGGGTCATTGTGGGCATGACCCAGAAGGGTGTATCTCCCTCTCCAGCCTCTCCCTCTTCTCTCTCTGCTTCCTGATCTTCATAATGTGAGCAGCTTTCTTTCCCCAAACCTTTCCACCACCTTCTTCCTGTATTGGAGCCAGACAACCATGGACAGAAATCTCCAAAAATAATTAGCACAAAGAAGCATCCCAGCCTTTAAATTGTGGGTCCTGGGTATGTGTCCCAGGGACAAAAAAAAAAAAAAAGTGACAAAGATAGTGTAAACTTTGAAAGGAAAGTATTTTACATCCACCAAAATGGGGCACAGGTACTGCCATAATTTCTGCCTGTGACTTTAACTGCAACGAGTTCTTGCTGTGGGGTTGGTTGATAAGCAGACATGTTTCGTCTCCTGCCAGGTCTCCATTCAGTTTATCAAAATCATTCTTTTCCTCTTTTTTTTTCCTGTTTCTGATTCAGTGAATGATGGCTGCCAGTTTGAGTTTCTGCTTTATTCTAGATGTTATGGTGGGGACCTTAATATGCATTCATTTTAACTTTCAAGATTTTATTATAATGTGATTTTATTTTTAGGAGTGGAAGGAAGAACTGCAGTTCAAAACTGCTCAGCAGAAACGAGCTGGGGAGGATATATTTTAACTTATGTTTGTCTAGTTAGAAGTATTATGCTTCTCCTTCTACACTATCCTTCCAAGAAGAATTATAGTCAAAAAGGTAATGTCACATAAAGAGTTGAAAAGACATTATTCTAAATTGTCTTTATTTAATGGAAACTAATGGAAAACTATGAAGAAATTTTTATCATCAATTCAATATAAGAATTGCAATATTTAAATCAGATTCAGAATTGTTTCATTTTCTAGAGAATTTGATCAATTCTACAAAAACTTAGTAACATAGGAAGTAACATGCTCTACATAGGAAAGGAACATCGATTTCATACATGAGTTTAAAAACCAAGATTGAGTACCCTACAAGTATTTATTTGAGTTAGTGCATTTTTAAATACATTGTTAAAAATCACTCCATTGTATTTGGTATGTTGTTGTGGTCCAGACAGCGATATTGCAAAGTGTGATTCTTTGACGTTTGGAGCAGAACAGATCCCCTCACCCCCAGGTGGCTCGACCTTGTATCATCCTCTTTGCTGAAGCAGCTAGGTGCTTTTTCTAAAATTTTCTTATTTTCACAAAGACTAGATTTTTAGTGGCAAAGAATACAGTTGTCTTCAATTTTCATGAAATTTTAAATTAAAATCACATTCACACCACAGAAGAGGAGATTGAGTGTCAATCACCCCACATACAGCCTAAGAGAACTGAACCTCAAGACAACATGTGTTCTCTGAGCACATTCATTTCCTCTAAAAATCACTCACCAGTTCTCTAAAACATCCCTTCTTTTCCTCTCTCTTTGAAGTGGGATATTTACACTTCAACCACATGGGGTATTTTTTCAGTTTTGTTCATATTTTGTATGGTCCTAATGTTTATGTAAATTAAAACAATATACATGATTTTTCTACTATTTTTCTGCCTCCTGTCAGTCAGTTTTAACCAACTGTATATGAACTGTGAGAAGGAAAGTTTTAACTTCCTTCAACACAAAAGATTTAGCATATTAAGATATAGTTCTTGATCTATTTAAATGTAGGATACTATGCAACGTCACAGTTAGGTTCTAGGCTTGCTTTTCTCTTTCTCCTTCTCCTTGTCCACCTTCCCTCTCCCTCCTCCTTTCCATCCTCTCTCTCCCTGTTCCCCTCCCTCTCCTTTCCCTCTTCCTTTTTAGTTTGTTTCTGTGGGGCTCAAGGTGCTTACACGTGTCCTGATTTGACATGCCTAGGGGTTTCCTCTAACCATGTATGCATACACATGAACACACACATTTGAATTAAATTAGGCTATCAGGTTATATTTGTAATGTCTCAAATCATGGGCTGCTGCTCAAGTATTCACTTATTAATCATAGTAGTAAACTATGATTACATCAGTGTTTCACATTTGTATCCAATACCTAGAAGGACTGGAGAGAAATTCTAGCATCTGGTAACTGATTCAAGATCGAGGAGAAGTATGAATATTTATGAATCACAGAATTGTCATGCATATTCTAAGTAGAGTTATGTTTCTTAATTGAAGAATAGAAGAGCCAGAGGTTGATTCTCAGCAGAATTTTACGTGCTCATTTCCTGAAGTATGCTAATTGACTGCTGTGTTATCTCTTTCCAAAAAGTGAGTTCCTAAGAGTTTTATTGTGTAATAAGCCTTGTAGCTTATGTAGTAGAAAATGGTCAGAGTTTTATTCTGTCAGTTTTCACAGATTTTTTCATATGAATTAAACTGTACACAATACACTATCAAGTCATCATTAGGGTAAAGAGTCTTAAGAGCATAGATGATAAGTTTTAGAATTATAATGTGTAAATATAAAAGAATACTGCATCCTTCTAAGCACTTGTTTGATAAAATTTGCTGGTCTAAGCAGAAGTGATACATATATTATCAAGTGGTATTTTCTCTTGCAGATCAGCTCATGCCCTCACAGAATTCACAGCTGAGGAAACATTTTTAAGAGGACTGACACCTAGCAGAATAAAAGCAATCTAGAACTTCCTGCCAAGGCTGATGCTGCCAGGGTAAAGAAACAACTTGCACATGTCCTTGAAGGTATCTGGTCTACCTTAATAGGAAACGACTTTCTTCTATATCGAAGTGCAAAAAGCACACAAAGCGAAGTTCTCATCACCTCAAATTATTTAAACCAATTCTATTACTTTGTGTATACCATGTGTTTGACACAGTGGGAAAATCTCTTATAGAAAGTGGAATACATGGATTTAAGTGTACCCAAGAAACACTATGAAAACTGTCATTATTTAGGATGTATTCATTTATAGAGAGGAATAGAAGGCAACACTCAATAATATACAAGAGAAAAAGTGCATGACAGTGAAGTGTTCTGGTTAGGAGTTCTCTCAGCAAAGAAGCTTCCTCAGCTATAAATTAGGCATGGTGGTGACACCAGCACAGTGGTGTAGGACCAGGAGGGACAGGGCTCAGACAGGCTTTGCACACATTCAGAATTACTTCTTCCACTTCCTCATTTTCTTCCTACAACTAATTCTATAATGAAGCAAGTAAAAGAGCACGCACAGCTCACCAAAGAACGCGTGTCTCCCCCACTCCGCTGTGCTGGGGACTTTCATTTCTTCACTGTTTTGCAGATACTTATCAGAAGTAGGTACACAGCACTCATCTGAGCCCAGAAATACACACATTTCCTGACTGCTCTGAAAAGGGGAACTTTAATTAACCTTCCTGCTTTTTGTGGTGAGGGAGAAAACAGCTGACAAAGTCATCCATCAAGTCGAAGCCTGTGTTAGGGGATTCACCAGTTCCTGGAGAAAGGCTCTGCCTCTCTGTGACAGGTTACTCCATCACTCTGAAGCACGACTCGCACTTTTCCACTGGATACACTCATCCACAGGTCTGTGGTGCATTCCTGAGATCAGACATTCATCCCCTCTGTCCATCCAGAGACATGAATTGATATGCTGTTAGGTATGAGTTTCTCATGTAGGTTCTCCTGGTATTAATCAATGGTGTTTTTACATCGCCATCTATTCATTTTTGCCCTGTTTTATTACAAACAAAACAAGTTCAGACATTTTTCCACTCCCAAGGTATACTAAAGAGATTAGCCTTGTGCCACATTTCTGTTTAGGGCGGTGAGTGTAGCAGAAGTCAAACTATGTCATCTCTGAACTAGAGGCACAAGTCTCACTTGTGCAATTTACAATTTGTGAGACTCACAAGTACCAGCAAACTGTCTACGGTTTCAGCTTCCTCTTCTGAAAGACCAAATATTATAGATGTTGAGAACTATATAAACCGATATGAGTATCTACTCAGCTTCGAAACAGTGTTCAGTATAAGATATTACTTGTGCTTTTAAACCCACAACATGACTTTCTGGAATCTGCAGTTTCACCTACAACGTTAACTGTTCTGAAAGACACTATAAGAATACCTCAAGAATAATGACCACTTCATATTATAGTTGAATGAATGAAAAAATAATACCCATTGTTACAGGCAGCAACTTTAAAGTCATTACCAACTGTGACCACAGTATTGCTGTAAATATTTATTTTTTTCCATTTACATTCTGTTTTATTTGTTCATAGAAGCTGAGTTGTTCTACAAGCGAAAATTTTAGAAACTGAGTATATAACACTACTGGAGTTATAAGTATCCATCAGAAATATGTGATCTTAAAAAGCATCAATTAAGGGACAATTCAAATAGCAAAGATTAAGAACAATGTGAACCACTTAACAATAGCAAATAAAACATGGCAAGTTCAATGTTTATATTCCGTACATATTTTGAAAAATTTTATTACCTTTGCATTTGTTGACACAGCCTACATGTTAAAATACTTCACAAATTAATACTGAGGATTATGTAGAAAATGCCACAATATATAACACTTTGAAATAATGGATCCATAGAAATGTAGTCTTCCTACCTTCACTTTCTAAAATATTCTTCATCGTCTTCACTACAATTTTTTTGGCTAACATGTGTGCCATAGCTTTGGAGAGAGTTACTACCTCACATGAATTAAGTATGGCTGCTGATTAAGTACAGCATTAACTGGTTATGTCAAAAACTAAAAATATTAAAATATTGTCACGTTTTTAAAAATTAATAAAAAATCAATGTCTGTGAGATCTTCTGTCCCTTTAATTCATCTTTGAGCCAAATAAAACTTTACCATCGTGTGTATTTATCTTTGTCATTTATATGATCTCTATCCTCATCGTGCAAATTGTCAGTTCCTCACACCAAGTAATAGTTACGTCACCTTCAGACATGGGAAGAAAAACTTTACAGTAAGAAAACAAACAACTTGAAATCATTTGATAAAGGCATTTTCCTTAGTTACAGTGACTGTTCATTTACCTATGTCTGCGAATTCTCTGCAGCTGACTGCAAGATAAAAAAATTGTTATACTGAAATTGTCAACAGTGAATGAAAGGAACAATAGAGATCATAGGGGAAAAGATGAGGTCAGAAATGGAAGAATTGAGATATTCAAGAAAGGGAATATGTGGAGTATGTAGAAAGGGAATATGTGCAGCTCATTTGTTCAGCGGTTTAGTAGGTACCTACTATGGGCTGCATTGGAATAACCAAGATCCTGTGTCGAGTGCTGAGCTGAGCGGGTAGTGAGTTTTATGGTGTATGTTCAGTCATTGAAGGCATAACATTTATTGAATATTTATAAACCTTGTGAACCTAATATCTCATTAAAATAATATTTTCCTCTCAATTTTTACCATTAAAGATGTCCTTCTCTTCACATGCGTCAGAAGAAAAGAGAAGTATTTCATTAAATAATTTTTTAATCTCCTTTTTTCCCATTTAAGACATGACTAAATTCCAAACACATAATTAATTCATTTTTCTTCTTGCATTTTAAAGGAAAATGACAGGTTAAGAAGGGGAAATCCATCCAATAAACATAGTACTGCCATAAAAACTCATTATATCTAAATCGTTTCACCAATGCACTTAAAACTAATTACACTTTACCACCAACTTGACTGATAGAAATACGCAAGTTCCTTTCATCTCCTTGCCTGCAGCTCACTCTCATTCACAATCTCACAGGCCATGAAAGAACTGCACACTTCCTACTCCATTTGTCTTTTACATAACCTACTTCCCCTCAAGGTCTTAAATTCAGAACCACAAATACATGGTCACAAAACAAATACAGAAAATAGCAATGTTGCTTTTGGGAAAATAGAAATGTTGCTTTTGGGCTCTAAGATTTAAACTTTCTCATTGCATTAGCTAACAGTATTGGAAAACCGAGATATACCACATAAATATCTCATCATACAGGTTTGCCAAAAAATGGAAACTTCTGGCTACAGGGCACCTATGGAGGGTGCAAGCTGAGTCAGGGCGGCAGTGAACAGAACCCTCCAACTCCTCACAGCTCTGGCCCCAAGGACCAAGGTCTGCCAGAGGACACCCTCTGTCATGCTTGCGTTACTGTTTTATTGTGGAATAATATCTATAACACAAACATCTGTCAGAGAAGTTGAACATAAAAAATCAATCACATCAATTCATTGCCTTCTACTTTCCATTCCAGGGATTAGCAAGCTTTTTCTGGAGGATCAAACTGTAAATATTTCAGGCTTTCCTGGCCACACTGCCAATGTCTACTCCACTCTGTCATTACAATGTGCAGCAGAACCATCATGGAGAATACGTGCATAACGGGCAGATGATGTTCCAGAAAAGCTTCATTTACAGAACCAGGAGTGGGCTGTGTAGATGCGTGTTTTATTCTCCCTGTGTGGATGATCTAGGCATCTGAGTTTTCTATGGTGTCTCTTTTTCTTTGGTGCTAGATTTGAAGCAGCACCTCACCATACTGGGCATATTCTGGACCATGGAGCTTCACCTCCAGCACAGCCATCTACATTTTCAGCACTAGTCCCAATTGTTTTTGAGCTTTACACTCTATGAAATCACCCTTCTCAAGTTTCTTTTCCTCACAGTTTGAACTCTTTTGTTAATGCTGATACTCATTTCAATATAGTTATTAAATGATACAGTCAATATTTTCTATTACTTTGGGGAGGCTGGAGAAGGTCATCCTACATTGGAGAGCAGTGAGTGTAGACCCTCAAGACAGTGAAATAGGAGAGACACAGCTGTGACTTCATCCCCCCTTTCTTCACCATCTCTAATGCATCTCTCTAACAACAAAATGCACTCTGACACCAATTTACTTTCTGAGCTCCTTCTGTCTTCCCCTATATAACCCATGAATAATTTCCTCTAATCACTGTGCTGTTTGCTGTTTTCAAAGTATAACTCACTTTCTGATCTCAAACACTTTGATCAAGCTTCCTACCATCTAGGACAGAAGGAGGTTAGTTTAAGGGGAATACAGAACTACCCATATTTCAAGGTCTTATTGCCACGCTCTGTTCCCGAGGGCCTCTCATCTGGCAGTGAACCATGGGTGGGAGTCATCACATGGAGACCAAATGGTGGAGAAGCCTTTATTGCCAGCACTCTCAGCACTTACATACAGCCCCCCTTCCTTGTTCTCAATCACCCCAAATCAGCCTTATAGGGGGCAGTCTCTGTCTCTCTGTTTTCCTTTAATCACTGTGGCCTGGAGTGGCCCATTGTGTACGTACCACCTTGCACTTCCTTTATGGAGCCAGCGTTGTTTAGCCCCAGGGGACCCCACATCTTATCTTACATCACGTAATTCCCAGGAAACCTTCCCATATTCCACAAGTCCTCCTCAAGATCTCCGACCTCAGTACTCCCTTACTGCAGCTAGAACATTTCTCACGAGTCTGCATCATGCAAAATTGTTTTTAGAACATAAGTGATTGAATACTGACAACCTAATATAGTAATCTTCATATCATACAATGAACATGTCTATTCTGTCCCTTGAAGGAGTGACTGTGTCTTATGTATCATGTTATTGTCCAGGTATCTAACAATACCTTGTTCCGAGAGGAGGACCAAGCATACTGTCAAATTGGCACAATGAGCTAAAAAGCCACCCTTAACATGAAGCAGAATTAAAGAAGGCAGCGTGTGCATCCCTGAATTCCTTCTAACTACTGTAACAAGGACGGCCTTAATTCCTGACCTAGATGACTTAAATTTATAAAAATAGTACCTGGGGGAGGAAAGGAGCAGAGTTCCGGTTGAAAGACACACGGGCCCTTCCCTGGATGTTGACATTCCGCTCCCCTCCCTGAGTAACAGAGGCTCAGATGTTTTGTTACATGATTCAGTCAATTTCAACCAGAAATATTATGAAAACCCTGTGGCTGGAAGAAGCGCCTGGTATTCAGAGTACATAATTCTAGTTTAGTAAAATGTGTGATGTCCTATGGGCTGTCTCATGTACTTAAATTCTTCTTTTCAGTGTGAGAGCAAAAAAGAAATTTGCTGGCATTACAGTGCTTGCTGCATTCCTGTTGCTAAGCAAAAGGAAGCTGGGGAGAAAAGGGAAAACCTAAGGGCTACGAATCGGGCCAGTGCAATTCTAATCAGCTCTCGGTGTTCCGCCTAAGTGACTTCCAGGGGAGGGAAGGCAGGGGTCTACAATGGTATGTCCACAGGTTCTGGAACACAGCACCAGTATTCACCAAGGGAAATGCCAACACTATGGAATTCACAGTTAAAAGGATACTATCTTAGTCACAGGGGAAAAAAAATGGTGAGGTTGCCTCAAGCAGCCCTGATCAGAGCTCTCAGCCCTTTGTTCCGGTAAGTGGTTAGAAAGTAGCTACATAACAGAAAAAATTATAACCAGTCAAATATAAATCCCTTTGGAAAGGCTGGTACAGCATCTTTTATCCTAGGAAGGTTTTCCTTACAAGTGTGCTAAACACCGTTAAATTTTTTTGCAGTAATTAAAAAATATATGTTTAAAATACATGAAAGAATAATGCCACTTGACTGCATTTCATCCCAAGGATCTTTCATGACACTTCTCAGTAAAAAGAAATTAAAACACATTCTTTGGAATAGAGACCCTACAGCTAGAGGTTTGTGGTGGAGGGAAAGGGTTTGAGATAGCCTCTAAATCATGTATAGATAAACACGATGTATTCTGTATGTCCTCTCAGAAAGGAGGACCAACGAGGAGTAACACTGAAATTTTGCTATGCACAAAACATTATTTTCTTGGCTTCACCTTGACAAGATAAATGGTGAAAAAGAAGAAAGAGAATATTCCTAGACCAAATCAAAGACTCGGTCTTCTTAAGTTCAGTTTGACTTCAAAAATCTCATTAAATTATGAATAAATCTTGATTAGCCCCAGAAGTATGATTTGTTATATAAAGTAGATACTATACATATAAAACTGTTTATGTTGTTCTTTTCTAGGCATTATTTTTCTTCTCAACTGTCCTCAGATAAGATGACATTTGTACACCAGAAAAAGAAAGGTACAAAAAAACAAAGACAAAAATAGAACACAATTCACAATTCAAAAAAAAATTATATCTGTTTGGAAAGAACTATATCATACCTGAGCACATTTATTCTCAGAATGGATTTACAAAAGCAGCTGACTAAAGAATATTTTAAAAATTTGCCAAAAAGACAGGAGAAAGCAATGCAAGAATTCAATATTCTTTTTCAAGTTTATTTGGTCTGTCTTCATGCTTACTTTCTAAGAGGAAAGAAGCAGATCTATAACCAAATAAGTAGAATTTGCTGGTCTTCCCTTCTCCTTCTCTCCTTATTTTTCTTCCTTTCTTACTCCTTCTTTTTCTCCTCTCCTTTTGCTCTTTCTCTCCTCCTCCTCCTCCTCTTATTTCCTCTCCTTCACTTTCCCCTTCTGGCAGGCACCAGGGATTAAAACCAGGGCCTCCATGCTAAGCTACATTCCTATCTTTTTTCTGTAATTTTAAAACAGAGTCTCTAAATTGCTAAGTTCTCTGGGCTGGGGTGGAACTTGACAGCCTCCTGTCTCAGCCTCACAGACTACTGGAATTACAGACATTTACACGCTTGATAGCTTTCCTGCCTTCCTCATCATGATCCATTATATTTATTATTCTATTCAAATTTCAGTTCTAAAACCCTCTAAACTTGTTCAGCAGGGTTGTTTGTTTTATTTCATGCCAAACTGTTGTACTATGCACAGATTTTTTTTTTCCACAATGGCAAAAAACATTCTCTGATCATCAGCATTGAGAAGCACAGGAATCCAGAGTTTCGAGCTCAGCTCAGACAAATAGAGCAGATTTGCAACTGGCTTTCACCTATTAGGTTGTTGATTGGTTAAAAGTCATTTTCATTAGCTCAGGTACCACCTTCTCAAGTTTACGGACAGAATATCAGAGTCAAAAGAAAAATCATTTTCTTTGCATCAGAGTTCTACAGGTTGTCAGACTGGGCTCTAAAGAGCTAAAAAAGGAGATCTTGTAGATATAGGAAGTGATAGCATTTGTAACCTAAAACATCTGTTAGTTGAATTGTGGCATTTCCTGTCAGCCTACAGGTCTAAGTGTACAAGGTTAATCTCTAAAGCTGTTTTATTCCTGCTCCACTAAGAATTAGCATTGGGCCAGTGTAAAGAAAAACAAGGTTCTGCCCCCAACTCTGCCACTTCTCCACAGATCTAAAGGAGGACACTTTGCTTGCCCAGGCTTCAATTTCTTTCTCCTAAAACTTTAGGAGTAAATGTTTGCTAACATGTTTGTCAGATGTGATATCCAGTGATCCCTGTAGTAAGCAACTAAGTAAATTTGGTAGTTTTTGGACTGGAAGGAATGAACTCACACCAGAAGTTGCCTGTGCCATGGCCATTGTCCGGGAAAACTGTGAAAGCAAACCAATTATTTAGCCTCTAAGTGAAGAACAAGGCTGAGGTTAGTCTGATTTGGGTTCAAATTCTTTCTGTTTTGGGAAATTGGACAAAACATGAGCAAACTGAATCTCCTTCCTCTGTAAAATGAGAAGCCTAGTAGGATCTATGTCATGAGCTTGTTGGGAGGGTTAAAAGAATGAAAGCAATCCACACACCCACCTCAGGGAATGGCACGTAGTTCATTTTCAATAGATGTTGCAAGAAGTAAGAATTCTGCATGTAGAAGAATTCTGAATAGTCTAGACACAAAAGAGGATTATCATTCTTTTAGAAGAGCCTTACCCCCAAGGCAGCCCAACTCTGGTCCTAATCCTCTTTCTAGGTCCTTAGTACTTTCATAGGTCAGTACTTTTATGATTCCAACATTTTATCCCTTTAAGCAAGAAGTCTTCTTCTGTTGTCTACAAGGTAATTTTGGCATTCCCCTCCCCGGCTGCACAAGACTGTCTCTCCTGAGAGAGATATTCCTCTGGATAATTTGTCAGTTCCTATCTGACTTTGTCTCATCAGGAGGAATTTCCTCAGCTGCATAAGATATATAAAAGATATTGAAAGAGGTATTTCTTGACCTTAGGAGCTACTAATGACACAAATATAAAACTAGTTTTCTTAGAGGAAAGTAACACAAGGCACATTTAGAATACATAATACTTGGAGGTCATAAAACCTAGTGTAAGGTTTAATTAATCTTGAAGAGTTAGAAATATTTTACCAAGAGAAACTGACAGGGAGAGCTGCCACAGGTGCAAGAATCTCACAAAGGTTTGAGTACAAGAAAATTGGGAGGCTGAGGAGAAAATAGCACTTTAACTTGGATGTACTGGGCTTCTCAGAGGAGGCAACTGAGACCCAATCAATGCTCTTGAAGTTGGAGATCTGATCTGAGATGGACAAAAGCAGTATTTCTGTTTAACAATTAGGCCCAACTTCCTCATTCAGTAAAATATATTGATTGAGTTTCTAAGCTGTATGAGGAAAATGAGTCTCTGATATGTAAATGGAAAAGTTTGTGATTCAGTGTAAAATGACATCTGCTCCAATGGGAGAAGCTGGGGTCTTCTGAGCCACAAGTTTCTGCATTATCCCATGTCTCCCCCAGAGGTTCATTTAGCAATAGTCAGTATTTATTGGAAGTTTCTCTATGCTAGGAATTGTGTTAATGCTTTGCAAGAATTACTAGGTTCACTCGCACTTTGGCCCTATATGGTGACTATGGAAACCCCATCTTACCACAGCTGGGCTGAGACTCCCAGAAGTTGACGGGCTTGAGGTTCTACCACCAGGAAATCATCGAGCCAGAAGCAAGCTCAGACTGGACTTGTTCAAACGTACCCACTGCACTACGTCGTCCCTGTTGCACTTTTCTGCAGCCCATAAAAACACCACAGCCCATTTAATGACAGAGTGGACAGGGCGTGAGAACGACTGTGTCTGCTCTTTCCCACCAAAGCTCCAGCCAGGGCTTGTGAGCCAGCACCGAGGTCTGATCTCCTCTCAGCTCAGTGGAAGGTGTAAAGATATTTTTAAAGTTGAAAATAACTTCACACATCATCCAAATGTGCCAAAAATCCCCAAAATGCCTAATGCCACCTTTAACTCCTTGGCTAAGTGTGCTTTTCATAACCTCCTTACTCTGGTTCTACTGTAAAAGAAGTATCTGGGAAGCTCCAATTTGAACTTGTAGATGTACCTGTTGGTGTGCTGATACTTGAGGTCAGAATGTCTGAAATTCAGTTCCCTCTAGTTATGTTTTATATATTATGAAAAATGTGAAATCTGGCTTGCTGCTGTATTGTTTTCCTCTGTTCCAATATTTTTGTTATTTATTTCTGTTTTCTGGGTTACAGATGCTATTTAAGAATCAGTTTCTTGTTGCCAGGTTAGAGAAGGGTGTGAGCTGATATTTTAGCTAAGAACAGAGATTCTATTTTAATTTCTTTCTACAGAGCAGCTGGCCAGACTCCAGTTTTTTAATATTGTTTATCTATTATGCTTTCTAAAATCAATTATTTTCTAAAAAAAGACTTTTCAATTGTAATCCCAAACCTTTGGAGATTTTTTTTAATTAATTATCTTCAGCTAACTATATTTCTGTTGCTTTTATAGTTTAGGTGTAAACATACTAAATGAAGAAAATATTTCAAAAATTCTTCTACGATAAAAACAAATTAATTTGTTTAATTATAAATTAACCAATATTGGAGATTATATTCCAGAATTTTTACAGCAGCCTTTGTATTATAAACGTTAAGAGCCTATGATGAAACAAAGCATGAAAAATATTTCTAGTAGGAACAAATTTGTCTGTGGCAACTCGTGAAAACTGGATGATCTCTACTATTTTATTGTCTGTTATTACTGTTTA
Source organism: Petromus typicus (assembly GCA_004026965.1). Taxonomy (NCBI): domain Eukaryota; kingdom Metazoa; phylum Chordata; class Mammalia; order Rodentia; family Petromuridae; genus Petromus; species Petromus typicus. The sequence goes on from PVIR01000295.1 coordinate 171,466, forward strand.
ATGAATCAGTGCAATGGGAAAAAAATTCATGCTTCTAACTTAAGCACCATGAGTTACAAAGTGAGTTAATAGCAATTCTTATTTTCAAGTATGAGTAATGGTTTGATAATTTTAAAAGATGAAAAAAAATATAACTATCTCTCTTAAAATTTAATAATGAGTAATTTCAGTGAAATTATACCTTTTATACAGGGAAAATACTTCAGGATTGATACACTCCTGCAAATATAAGCAAGTGTAACTCATTTATAGCAATAATACTAAGGACACACCTAATCATCTGTTTGAAAAATTAAAGGACTTCAAACTTTTGGTTACCAAGCCCATAATACTGAATTCAACAAGACAATGTCAGAGGTTTTTTTTCATGGACTCGAGCAAATTATCACTTTAATAGGAAGACTTTGATAATCAGAACTCTATCTCTTTATAAATACTTTGGAAGGTACCAGAACATGACATACATTTTAATTTTATCAAAACATTTTTCCATTTTATATAGTTAGATGTTCAATGACTCTCTACAGTCTAGATTTTGGCTTGCACAAATCCCTTGTCTGTAGGAGCCATTGGCTTTACCACCCAACACAGTGCATCTCACTGGGACATGCCTGAAGGATTGTTCTAGGAAATGAGCTCCATTCTCTCAGTTCACTAATTTTGGCATGTCAGATCCAGCAAAACTCTTGTTTCACTGCCAGGTCTCACTCACTACACTAATGTTCTGTAGGCTCTATGGAAAGGGACCGTGATGACAGCCCCAGAGAATTTCTGTCTTCAAGCACATGCCTTAGGGCTATATGTCCTTGCACAACATGCATATTTGAGCAGCTGTGGGTGCAAATCGCTGTCACAGGGACCTGAGGGCACCAAAACAGGAAGCTGAGGATCAGAGTCATTTAAATAAATGAAAACTAGAGCAAGAGATTTCAATAAAGAAAAACATTATTTAGTGGCATTAAGGATCGAAAGCTGGATTGAACTGCCTCTGAGAATGGAAATATTCAAAGCCGAATGTCTGGAGCTGAGGAGACTATCAGATTTATTCTCCAAACAGAAGAAATCCTGAAAGTAAAAGAAGGCACTCCTGAGGCCCATGCCAAAAGAGGGCCCAGGGACTGAGGTTAGCAGCGGGTGGCTCAGGAAATGGCGACTGTGCCACCAAATCTGCACCAGGGTTGGAGCTTACTGGCCTCCAGGCCCATGCCGGAAGAGCACCCAGGGACTGACGTTAGCAGGTCAGAGTCTGACTTTCTGCACAGCAACTGCAGAAGCACATCCAGTCAGCTTGTATTGGTGAGTAGGTGGGCATGTTGGAACAACAGCCCCTACCATTGCAGCTGCACAGGGCCTACAGCCTACTGGCCTCCAGGCCAACTGCACAAGTGAGCCCAGAAACTCTGTATTGGTGAGCAGGTGGGCCCATTGGAACCTCAGGCAGTGCCATTGTAGCACTTCAGGAGCCAGTCTTCCTGCCTCTAAAGCAGATGGGAGTAAGTGTTCTGACTGTATTGATTGAGTGTCTCATATGGTGTGCAAGAACTAGGGGTTTTTCTTTAGGTCCCAATACAGACTGCAAAGAACAACCCAGGAAACACTGATATTTTAAGGTTCCTAACTATTAGGAGGAAAGTGACTTGCAACAAACAGCGTCAGAAAACAGGGCAGGTCAGAGTCTCAGATAAAAAGCTCCTCACCCCCAGGTAACACAGGGGGAAGGGAAATAGAGAAGCTTGAAGCACAGTCTCCAGGACCCTCAGAAATGGTAAGCAAAGCAGATCTAGTAAAATGGAAATCAGAACTGATCTCTGAGATGAAAGCAGAGATATTAGACACTGTCAACGTGATGATTAATAAAACTAAAGAGGAAATCATGGAGTTGATAGAATCCAAGATAGCAAAAGCAATGGAACCTTTTAAACACCTACAAACAGAAGTCCAGGAAATTAAGAAAGAAAATGAAAGTTTGTGCAATAGAATGAATTTGGCAGAAGACCGAATTTCAGACCTAGAAGACAGGATCTCAAACAATAAACTGGAAAGGCATAATCTATGGAAAAAAACAAGCGATAATGAAAAGTCAATCCAACAGCTCCTAGATGATTCAAAGAAGAATAACATAAGATGGATTGGAGTTACTGAGGAAGCAGGAGACAATGCTAAATACATCAAAAAGCTATTCACACAGATAATGGCAGAAAACTTCACAGAAAAAGGTCAAGAATTGGACATACAAATATATGAAGCATACAAAACGCCACATGACATGAAGAAATCTACACCTAGGCATATCATCATAAAAGTCCCAGATATCCAAAAAAAAGAATGAAATACTGAAAGCAACCAGAGAAAAGAAAACAGTTACATTCCAAGGGAAGCCCGTCAGGATCACAGCGGACTTCCCAACTCAAACACTCAGTGCAAGAAGAGCCTAGAGTGAAGTCTTCCAAGCCAGAATAATGTATCCTGCAAAACTATCCTTCAAAATGGATGGGGAAATAAGATATTTTCATGACAAAGAACACCTGAAAAACTTCACAAATATGAAACCTGTGCTCCAAAACATTTTAAAGAATATCTTGGAGAAAAATAAGGAAAGTTACAAATCCATGAGACCTAACCGAGTCAACCCATGGGACCAAACAAGAACTGATGGGGAAAGGACAAAAGTAGAATAACACAGCCAAGAACAGGATAAACATGGCAGCACTAAATTAACGTATATCAGTCATAACCATTAATGTCAATGGACTCAACGCGCCAATTAAGAGATACAGACTGGCACAGTAGATCAAAAAGCAAGATCAGACAATCTGCTACATACAAGGAACACACCTAATTCAGAAATAAACCCATGGAATGAAAGTAAAGGAATGGAAAACAATACTCCATGCCACAGGAAAAAGCAAGAAAGCAGGAGTGGCGATTTTATTTGCAGACAAAATAGACTTCAAGCCAAAACTGATAAAGAGAGATAAAGATGGACACTACCTTTTAGTTCAGCGAAAAATTCAAGAGACAGAAATTACAATCTTAAATGTCTATGCTCTAAATTCTAATGCACCCAACTATATAAAACAAATATTAACGGACTTGAAAAATCAGATAAACTCCAATACAGTAATAGTAGGGGACCTCAATACCCCACTGTCACAAAGAGACAGATCGACTGGACAAAAAGTCACTAAGGAAATCCTGGAGTTCAACCAGACTCTTCAGCAAATGGACTTAATAGATGCCTACAGAGTATTTCACCCCACAAAGTCAGAATATGCATCATTCTCAGCTGCTCATGGATCATTCTCCAAAATAGACCATGCGCTCATTCATAGAACAGGTTTAAGCAAATATAAAAGGACTGAAATTATCCCTTGTATACTGTCAGACCACAGTGCCCTGAAATTGGAGCTGAATAGCAAAGGAAAGCCCAGGATCTTCACAAACACATAGAAACTGAACAAGACTCTGCTGACCAACCAATGGGTCACAGAAGAAATTAGAGAAGAAATTGAGCAGTTCTTAAAACTAAACGATAACCCCAGTACAGCATATAGAAATTTATGGGACACAATGAAAGCAGTTCTACGAGGAAAATTCATAGCAGTGAAAGCCTACATCCAAAAAATGGAGCAAGCTCAAATAAACAACTTAATGCTGAACCTGAAGCGACTAGAAAGAGAAGAGCAAAACAAACCCAAAGCTCACAATAGGCAAGAAATTATAAGGATCAGGGCAGAAATTAATGCAATAGAAACCAAGAGAAAGATTTAAAAAATCAGTGCATGGAAAAGTTTGTTCTTTGAGAGGATAAACAAAATTGATAGAGCCTTAGCCAACCTCATTTAAAAAAGGAAGGAAAAGGCTCATATTTATGCTATTAGGAATGAGAACGGAGAAATTACTACCGACCCAGCGGAAGTCCAGAGGATAATAAACACCTACTTTGAAAATTTATACTTCAATAAAATGGAAAATGTAGAAGAAATGGATAGATTTCTAGACACATGAACTCCCAAAGCAGAATAAAGAAGATATAGAAATATTAAATACCCCAATAACAAGCTGTGAAATTGAAAATGTAATTCAAAACTTGCCAACAAAGAAAAGCCCTGGACCTGATGGTTTTACTGCTGAATTCTATAAAACTTTTAAAGAAGAGTTAGTGTCTCTACTTCTGAAACTCTTCAATGAAATTGAAAGGGAAGCAGTATTCCCAAACTCACTCCTGGAAGCAACCATTACTCTGATTCCAAAAGCAGAGAAAGACTTAACCAAAAAAAAGAACTACAGGCCAATATCTCTAATGAATATCGATGCCAAAATCCTCAATAAGATCCTAGCAAACAGAATACAGAGAATTATCAAAAAGATTATACACCCTGACCAAGTTGGATTCATCCCAGGGATGCAAGGATGGTTCAACATACGTAAATCAATCAATGTTATACACTATATTAACAGGCTTATAAAATCATATGGTCATCTCAACTGATGCAGAAAAAGTGTTTGACAAAATACAACACCCATTTATGTTCAAAACTCTACAGAACATCAGAATAGATGGTCTGTATCTCAAACTAATAAAAGCTATCTATGAGAAACCTTCAGCCAGTATCATACTAAATGGTCAAAAATTGAAACCTTTCACACTAAGATCGGGAACAAGACAAGGGTGTCCTCTCTCACCACTTCTGTTCAATACAGTTCAGGAAATATTAGCCATAGCAATTAGGCAAGAGAAAGAAATAAAAGGTATAAAGATTGGAAAAGAAGTTAAATTGTCTTTATTTGCTGATGACATGATACTCTATCTAGAGGATCCTAAAAACTCAATTAAAAAACTGCTGGACCTAGTCGTCAATTTTAGCCGCATAGCTGGTTACAAGGTCAACGTTCAAAAATCAATAGCCTTCGTATACACAAACAGTAGACCCACTGAGATAGAAATTGA
>PVIR01000295.1:176516-202154 GCA_004026965.1 Petromus typicus
AATAGCACCCCAAAAAATAAAATACCTAGGAATCAATCTAACAAAGGAGGTGAAAGACCTCTACTCTGAAAACTATAGCACTCTGAAAAAGGAGATAGAAGATGATATCAAAAAATGGAAAGACATACCTTGCTCCTGGGTAGGAAGAACCAATATTGTCAAAATGGCTATACTCCCAAAACTACTCTACACATTCAACACAATCCCAGTTCAAATCCCAACAGCATATTTCACAGATCTAGAGAAAATTCAAACTTCCATCTGGAACCACAAAAGACCTAGAATAGCCAAAGCAATTCTAAGCAACAGGGACATGGTGGGGGGTATCACAACTCCGAATCTGAAATTATACTATAAAGCCACTGTGATAAAAACTGCGTGGTACTGGCAAAGTAACAGACCCAAGGATCAATGGAGTAGACTAGAAGATCCAGAAACGACTCCAGATACACGGAGCCACCTCATCTTTGACAAAGGAGCCAAAAATCCTCAATGGAGGAAAGATAGCCTCTTTAACAAATGGTGCTGGAAAAACTGGGCTTTAACTTGCCAAAGACTAAAACTAGATCTAACCCTTTCACCATGTACCAAGCTAAAATCAAAGTGGATAAGAGACCTAAATATTAAAACAGACACTCTAAACCTACTGCAAAACAGATTAGGTAAAACTCTTAAAGACATTGGCTTAGAGAAAGACTTCATGAACAAAACTTCTATAACACAGGAATTGGCTCAGGAAATCAACAAATGGGACCTCATTCTTTTAAAAAGCTTCTGCACAGCAAAGGAAACCACCAACAGTGCAAATAGGCAACCAACAATGTGGACAAAAAATCTTTACCAGGTGTTCCTCAGATAAAGGGCTACTATCTAGAATATATAAAGAGCTCAAAAAAATCAGCCCACCCCAATTTAATGACCCAATTCAAAAATGGGCATCTGAAATTAACAGATACTTTTCAGAAGAAGTAAGAGCAGCTAAGAAGCATATGAAGAAATGCTCAACATCATTAGTCATTCGAGAGATGCAGATGAAAACAACATTGAGATTTCATCTCACTCCACATAGAATGGCAGCCATTTCAGAATCAGCCAACGGCAAATGTTGCAAGGCTGCGGAGAAGAAGGAACCTTTCTCCACTGTTGGTGGGATTGTAGACTCGTACAATCCCTGTGAAGATAAGTTTGGAGTTCCTCAAAAAGCTAGGATTCGAGGTCCCATTTGACCCAGCCATTGCCCTGCTAGGTATATACACACAAGAATTAAAAGACTCATATCACAGTGACATATGTGCACCCATGTTTATAGCATCCCAGTTTGTGATTGCTACATCTTGGAAACAACCAAAGTGTCCATCAACTGGAGACTGGATCAAAAAGCTGTGGTTCTTCTACAGAATGGAGGATTACTCTGCCATAAAAAATCATAAGTTTGAATCATTTCTACTTAAATGGACATACTTTGAGGATATCCTCATAAGTGAAATAAATAGGGCACAGATAGGTACATATCGCATCTTTTCTCTGGTATGAGAAAATAAAGGTGCAAATGAGTCCTAGCATTGTATGTTATATATTGTGAAATAGAAAATGTTCAATGTAAAATAGGAAGAAGGGGGGAAATGTTGAGATTGTAACAAAAAAATAAGGAAACAAATTTTATGTATATGGGGGGAGTGGTAGGGTGGGTAGGGCTATGGGAAAAAATGAGAATTAAGATGTGTCTTATACTGGTACAAATCCCCATTATGGAATGCAATCATGATGTGTATATGTAATGTACCAATAAAGATTTTAAAAATTAAAAAAAAAAGAAGAAGAAGAAGGCACTCCTGGGAGCTGTGCCCAGAACAAGCATGAACCTAGGCGGCCCTGATAAAATCGGAAGGTCTGACTAAACCTTCACATTCTCACCTTCACAGTAGGAAAAGCTCTGTAACCAGAACTCTACAGGGATGAAGTCTGTCCTAATCCCTTTCTGACAGCATATGTTGCTTTTTTATGTAGGTTAATTAATTCAAGTATGTTATTCTGGAATCTCTCAGAATTGGAAAGAAATGGGTCCTTCAGCTGGATTAACATCTATCCAGAGTTCAGGATGCAAACCCCTCTCCTCCTTTCTGAGTGCACAGAAAATCAGAAAAAGTATCAAAAGATACACATCAAATCTTGGCCACAACTGATTCCACAGGAAATAATGAACATTTGCATACTGTATATAGAAGTAAAGCAGCAACGCCTGAATTTTGCATGTGACCAGTTATACTTGTATAAGAATTAAGGGTTCTTACATTCATTGGGTACCTGGTGTTTCCATGAGACATCCAGCTAGAAGTTTTCCTTAGAGCAGAGAAGAAGAAAATGAGGCTCACTGGCCAGTAACTTGGGCCACATCACACTCTGTATCCAGAACCAGTTGTCTATTTCTTAGAACAGTGGTTCTCAAAGGGCATTGGTTCCTTCTGGGATCTTGTGGGATCTTCGTACTTGAGATCCCAGTTCATAACTAAAGCATCCCAAAGTGTCAGGGTAGAGGAAGCAGTCTGTTTTCATAAGCCCTCTGGATGAACCTGACGTGCTCTACTTTGAGAGCAGCTGACTGAGGGAAATAAAGAACACTTGCTAATGTTGTCTCCTCTCCAGATGACAAAAACATAATTCTTTCTCTCTCTCTTTCTGACTTTTTCCCAGTTTCTATTGCCTCTGTTAGAACTTTCAAAACCATTTTATATAATTTCCTATATGGAGGGATAGCAACTATACAGAATTTAATCAGTGTTCATGATTCTGATGATGGTGTTTAATTATACATTTTTGTTCATGTTTCCTTATCATTTGTTCTACTCAAAGATTCTATTTTTCTAATATTCTCTAAATGGAATTTTGTTGTATGATGAATAATAAATTTAAAAGCAACCAGAAGACTAGAAAAAAACCTTGTGAGAAAGGACTTCAGTAGTGGAATTCATAGATTCCATGTCCAGGGCACTAAGAGAAGAAAACTGGAAGAATATTCAGCAAAAGCAGATGGCAACAGACAAGACTGCACATTGAATGGCAATTATTAGTATTTCTAAGAAAGGAAGTCAGCTTTATTCTGTAATTTGCAAAGTAATTTAGAACAAACTGCCCAACAGTGACTTAAACCTAAGTGCATTTTATAATTATATGATGAAAGAGTAAACAGTCATGGTACCCAAAGTGGAACAAGATAAGAATATCTTTTTTTTAGGTACTGGAAATTGAACTAGGGACCTTGTACTTGTGAGCTGGCACCAGAACCTATTAGCTACATCCCTGGCTCTGGAACATCATCTATTGTTAAAACTTGAAAATAAGCAAAAAAAAAATCTTCTTCTCCCAAATATCCCAATATGTAATAGAAAGACACAGATACTTCAAGGAGAATTTAACTGTGGTCTGAAAACTTCTTATTTGAACAACTTGTGTTTCTATAGGTGACACTTGTTTCTGTTCTAGCATACTGTTCTCAGGGAGAATATTTTATTCTTCAACACTCTTGCCAGAGTTGAATATTATAGAAGGCGCTGTCTTGAGTGTCCCTGTTCAACTCATATTCTGTTTTTTGCACATAAAAAATCAAAAGTAACACCTATAATTTTATTTCAAGTTACTTAAGAGGAGAATATATGCCTAGTCTTATGAAATGTATCTATCAATAGCCATAAAACATTAAAATATAGTATGTCAAATATATTTAGTCAACAATTTGGCAAAGATCATAATTTGATTTTCTGCAATATTTTTGTTTTGGAGAAAGGTTTCTAATTTGTTCCTTTTCCATTCAGAAATGAAACTTTTGGCTGAGTTCATGTTTTGGCTAACTTCCTCTGAGGCAGAAAACTAACAAAAAAGGGCTGAAGAATTTGATTAATTAACCCCTAAATAGAACAATGTTACTTTCATTGTGATTGCTTTACTTTCCTATCGCTGAGGAAAATATTCCTTCTTCCTAGACTTTATTTAGTGAGGAGAACATAAGCTCCACGTTAAAGTTCTAACTTCATAAAGTAGAAATGAATCCTGTGTAGTAAGAAGAAACTCAAGCAACTCCAGTTAACAAAAAGCCGGCTGTTTTGTCTTTTTGCCTTAAATATATTCATAGCATTATTTGTTCTAAATTTTTTTACAGAGAAAAATAGATGTTTTTCAAAGGACTGCAGTCACCTTACCAAAATGGAAGTAAAGAGCTTCTGTCTCTCAGTGAAGGTTGGCCAGAAATGTCTGGATCATCAAAAGATGGAGAAGGGATTGCTCGTATAAAGTCAGGAGAGACCCACAACCCACAAGTGTTTCTCTGAGAGATAGAAAGACCAATGGGTTCCAGGAAAAGAGTAAGCTCTACCACCACACAGAAGCCTGAAGGGTAGCAGGCTCCATGACAGTCTTTGACATCCTCAGACAGACTGACCAAAACACTATGCCTTGAGCAGTTAAGTACCTGATCTAAAGCGCTTGGGCAAAGAGCTTCACTGGTAGATTTCTCACTTTATAAAGCCCTAAATTAATTCCAGGTAACTTGGAAAGTTTATCTCTTAGTTTTGATTTTGACGAATTTAACAGAAGAGAACTCTCTCTCTGATCTTTCAGGGTGGACACTTATGAGGAAGACTAGAACTGTAACAACACAGTAACAACACATCGGAGTGTCACGGGGTAAATTCATATTTGCTACCCATAGGGAATAATGGAAAAAATGGTATTTCTGGCTATGTATTTAGATCCAGTTATCAAGAGGGTATTTTTATAAGAGGTAGATTCATGGCTCCCTGAAAATATAAGAATGTATTCAAATTTCTCAGTTTAAATCAATTGCCTATCATGCATATCTCTCACATGAATTTTTCTGTCCTGATAAATGACACTGACTTCATGAGTTCTGTGAATTTCTTTTTTAGTTGGTAAACTGGCATTATATACTTGAATGAAAATAATTATTGTTAGAACTTGAAATCTATCTGATTCTGTTAGTTCCATGTTTATTCTGGACTTTCAATTTTATTCTAATTGGAATAAATTTCCCATACTAAAATACTGTATTTTTATTACACTGACTACTGAAGCCACTCTAGTCTTTTGAATGCTTAAGAAGTTTTTCTAAGAACAATTGTACATTGCAGATATGAATGTAGAAGTCAATTCCAATTGTAGTCACACATTCATCTATCCAGAATCATGTACAACAGGGTGTTCCCATGAGGAAGCCTCTGGCTATGGGTCACTCCTAGTGTCTGTCTCTTTCATTTCTGTGTTTTCCTCTTTTCCTTCCTCCCATCCCCACCCCTCACTTTCTTGAGCACATCCATTTGGTGCATTCTCAGCCTGTAGCCCATTCTGTCAATCACACTGCAGTTTCTATGAGACTTATGAATCACTCAAGTCTTTGCACTACTTTGTTCAAATTCCTGAGAGAAATAATCTCACCGACCTCTGTCCAGTGACTGGATTAGCTCAATCAATGTGATCAAAATCTTATCTGTGATAATCTTGAGTGTCAATTTGATTAGTCTGATAGAGGCCCAAAGGAAAAGGAAAGGACATTTCCAGGTGGCTGAGTGGATCATGGAACTGGGGACTCTGTCTGACCCATGGTCTTGTTCTCTCCAGCTCTCCATGCCCTGACCACCCTGAAATAAAGAGTGTTGTTTCATAGTCTAGCCTGGAGTTGGAGCCCATGAACTAAAACCTTTGAAACTATAAGCTGAAATAAGCTTTTCCTCCTCAACCAGAAAGTGTCAGGTACTTTGTTCCAGCACTGGGAAAGTGGCCCATACATTACCCCTGACCAGTGAAGCACGGCAGGGAATGAGCATGGGTTGTGATAACCAGGGCTGCTGCAGTACTTCTAGAGCCAGAGGGAAGGTGAAGTTTCTTGAAGAGACTGTCCCTGCAAGTAGACCAAGAAACATATTTCACAAAGGGAAGGGGCACCTGATTTCAATCCCTTTTGGGGTGATGTCTGACATTCCAGAAACTGTTACCACTTCTATTTGAACCTTATTATTTTTTTAATTGCACTGAGGCAGATTCTTAGTTGTCTTTTGTCTTAAAGGGAAGTAAGATAACTAATCTTGTTCCTGTTGATTTATAGATTTTTTGAATGAACATGATATGCAATCACAATAAATTGGTTATAAAATATTTACTGTAATATTACAGAGCCTCAAAACTTAATCATTTTTTTTTCAAGTGGATACCACTCAGTACCCCCTTTTGCCTTCAAGTGTCTCTATGTTCAGTATCTTAGGTTCACAGTTGATTCTTGGGGAGCCAGTTCTAATTCTTTATCACAGTAAAAGCTGGCACAACAATCCCGTCTGCTGTATTACTAGTAGATGTGATTACTAATTACTAATATCTGTGATTATTCATGCATCTCTCAGTAAAAGGCCATATGTTAGATTTTGCCAACAAACCAGCACAGAGGTTTGGCTCAGGTACACTGTCACATACATCAGTTTGTTCTACATTTAGATGCCTGGGTGCTGGCTCTGCTGGAGTTTACAGATTCAGTTTGTACGCACACATGCACCCAGAAATTGCTCTCCTCCACGCATAAGTCACCACCATGAACCTTTTTTATTCTCTTTAACTTGTCAAGTGAAAAGCTATCAATCAAAGCACCTTGGCAATGGTCAGTTTGCGGAATAATGTAAGATTCCAAAGGCAGGAGTGCTTACTGTATCAAGAACAGAGGCAGTAAAAATGCACTGGTGCAGTGACCTTACCAAAAAGACATAAAACCAGGATGTTATCCAGGATAAAATGCTGTCTTTATCTGAGTCTGCCAGTTTCTCTAATAAATGGTATTACATGACAGGGAAAAACACATTTTGCTTATGATATAAAACTTAGGTTGTGATGGACTATGAGCTTCCAAGTCTGTTGTCAATTCCTCAGGAAAAATCAAAACTGGAAGAATAGGAGGTTATATGATAGTTACTCTGAATTTTCCAGTGGACTGATGGAAATAAGCATAGCAAGTTAGTAAAATACACTTCTGAGTGTATCCGTGAGGGTGTCTCCAGAGACGAGGGGCATTTTTGGCATCAAAGTGAGGGAAAAAGACCTGCCCTGAGTGTGAGCAGCACCAGTGGAGAAGAGAAGGGCCTGGATAGAATGAACATGAAAGCAGATGGCCCACCAGCCTGTGCTCTTTCCCACTTTGCCTCCTGGGAGCCATGAGGCAAGCAGCTTTCTTCCTCAACTCCTTCCGGCTCCCCTGTTCTGACCTTGCCACAGGCCCACAGTGATGGAACCGGCCAACAAGGACTGAAATCTCAAGACACTACAAGCTCCTTTGGCACACTCTCTCTCTCCATGTACTAATGCCTCATCTGAACAATTATATTACCTTCCTCTTTGGTGACTGATATTTCTGATTTTTCACTTCAATAAGGAAATTCTACAATTTTAGTTAGAAAAACTTGGGATTGCCCTCTGAAAATTAGGTTCTCTTAGTTTTTAACACATATGTTCGTTGCTGCCTGGGAAACCTTGTAGACCCATGAGACACTTTTTACTTCATGAAGAGAATGTGGGATTCTGTCTTAATTTTCACTCCTGGAAATAAGGGCAGAGGCTGACTTCATCTATCTGGCCAGGACTTGTGGGGGTAAATCTCAAGCTCTGTGCTTCAGAGTTAACAGGTCTCTAGAGACTGTGGTGACAGTTTCACAGCAGTAAGCCTTGCACAGGTGTGGTGTGGAAAGACTATTACTTTCCTGTAAAACAGGGGTTTTTTTTAAGGTTTTTTGAGATAGGGTCTCGCTTTGTAGTTCAGGCTGACCCTGAGCTCAGCCTCAAACTCACATCACAGCAATCCTCCTGCTTCTGCCTCCCTAGTGCTGGGATTACAGGTGTGAGCCACCATGCCCGGCACTATGGTATGTGGTACTGATTGCTGCTGGGCATGAGTCTCCACACCCAGTACTGTATGTAGTTACTGAGGATTGAACCCGGGTCCTTGCGCTTGCAAGACAGGTGCCGCCAGAACCACTGAGCTAAATCCCCAGCCCTGTAAAACAGTTTTAACTCCCTAGTATGTACCAGAATTTCTCATATATGATTTCCATCTAACTTCTTACAATCATTCAGGAGGATAACAAATTTTATGAGACTTCTTTAAAAATTATATGTTATATGTTTTTAGTAAAAATGCAAATAGTAAAGTATAATGTGAAAGTAAAGTATTCGCTTGCTCATAAATATGTGGACCACTCATCAAATTTCACAATAATAACTATTTTTACCTGGGATTTGAGTATCTTCTAGAATGCTTACTTCTACACGTACATCTTTGTATTTTTTTCTTCATGCGCGTCTGAAGTATATTTCATTCTACTTTGGACCTTGGATATTTTTTAATATCATTGGAGTCTTTCATATCAATTTCATTTTCCTTTCTCTAATAATCTGCCCTCAGTGACTATTCCCTTGAAGAGATGTTGAATCATTTATTTAACTAGATTTCTAAACATTCAGTGTCTAAATTTTACTCTTATTAGTATAATATAGAGAATATGCTTGTACCTATCAGAATATATTACTTGCTAGTGATACTGCTTGGTTAAATTTTCAAACAATTCAATTTTTGACAGTCTTTAAAGTTCTGAAATGAGATTTTTAACTCAGTATATATTTACTGAGTTAATTTTTATTTTATTTTTATATATTCATCGAGTGGGAAGACTGACTCTCAGAGAGTTCAAGATATATTCCAAATGACACAAAAGCAGATCAGAAAAGGAATTGAAGTCAAATTTACTGAGCTTCAAGCTTCATCACATTCACCCTTGTTGCATGACTTCCCAAAGCTTTGAAAGGCTTGTGGTCTGATAAGTAGTCCTTCAGTTTCTCAAAGAAGACTCAGTTTGGTTGTGGCATGAATTACTATGAAAAGTTTCAAGATAAGTCAAAGTAATGACTAGTTACTTCTTACCATGGGAATGAGAGTCTAAGAATATTTAAATATGATATAGCATAACACATTCACTCACTTATGAAATAGCATTTCAGCACCTCCTCTCTGCCTGGCATAGCTCAGGGCCAGGGAAGCTCATCATCAACAACATTTACAGAGCATCTGTATTTTAGTGGAAAAGAAAGATTAACCAAATCAATGCAAAATTTTTACTGAAAATTATAAACATGTCAGAAACACATGAGCTTAAAACAGGATTCTAGATAGGTAGGGGTTCAGGATTCCTGGGGAAATGATGACCATGTTGGAATACACGGAGTGCGGAGGGACTGGAGGCAGAAGGTGGAAATGCACATTTCATTGTAGGAGAAGCGCACTCCTGTGTGTAGAAAGGTCACAGCAGGAAGGGACCATGGCCAGCTCCAGAGGCCAGATGATTCCACATGTTTCATAGGAAGGAATTAAGAAAATCTAAACAAAATATCCATCCTGTCGAGGCTTGTTAGTCTAGGCAAGGACTGTTATTTTGAATTTTTAAAAACATAACCATCCAAAGATTTTCAGAAAAGTAGAAATCTGAACGGCATCAGATCAGAAGGTAATGACTTAGCTCCCATTTCAACGGTGTATGAAATGCACACAAATGAACCTGGAAGCCAGTTCTGAAGGAGGAAACTCCGCATGCTCAGAACACACTGAGTACTCACTAGCGCTTGATGGAGCTAAAGTGAAAGCTGAAGGCCCACCAGCGTGTGCTCTTACCCACTCTGGCAATTTTTATTCTCTCTCTCTCTCCTTTCTCTCTTAAATAGAAAGAAAGCAATTTACATCAAAACATTGTTAAATCTGAAGCTACAGCTAACATTACTACCATCGTGATCAGAGGACAGTAATATATATGAAGTGTAAAACCAGAGAGCTCTTCAAATCAACTTAGCAGCAAGTGCTACATCAACTTAAAATTAACCGACGGCCTAAGGACTCAAAGTAGTCACTTGAAGAAGCATACTTTAGAAAAAATATACATAGACCAACAATGTGGCAGCTGCCTCAGAATGGGACCCTGTTAGTAGCTCCCAAGCCTTGGCTTCTTCAAGTACTCTAAGTACTGTATTAAGACAAAATGAAGTTTCCATAAGGTGGACAAAAATAACACGACTTCTAGGATAAATACATCCATCATAGGCCTGTAAATATCTGAAAGCATATTCCAGACAAAATCTGTATGCACAAACATCTGGAATGCTAGCTTTTATGACAAACACTGTGTGATCACAACACCTGGCATTACAGGGATCCCACACAAAGCAAAAGTCTGGGTCACACCAGGAACCACACAAACATTCACTGCTGCTCCCCCTACTCACTCCAACAGTACCTAAAGAAGTGACAGGCACATCTCCCAAAAGGCTGAGAGTTATCCTCAGGTACACTAGTCCAGGGATGTCTATGAGACATATTTATTTTTAAATATAGCACTTGTTGTCACAAGACTTGAGTCAGCTGTGATTACAGCCACATCTGTGCCAGTCTTCCTTCCCCTGCATGACCCAGTTACCCAGATGCTCAACTCGCCCCCAACAGCACTCTGCCACTCCTTGCAGTTCATATTGCTTTCTCTACATGAAATGTCTTCTCCATCACAAGTTCTAATTTGTGTTTTAAAGCCAAGGTAAAGTCTGAACAGGAAACAACTCAACAAGTTTGGCGAACCAGCTGTAAACCAAATATTTGGAATAGAAAGATGAACAAGCTACAGTGCTTGTCCAAAGAAAGTCATGTTATGTATCTTTACATTCCTAGTGGTTAACATAATGTTGCCAATTAACAATGTTAAACAAGGTAGACTGGATAGATCCAGACAAGAATAATACATTCAGCATATCAGCACCTACAAAAAGAGCATAAACCAGAGAGTCAGCGTGCACACTGCTGTGCACAGCCGATCTACAAGGGGCAAGAATGTCCTGACACCCATGGAAAATATATATATTATTAAAGAATTGATTGATTCATTTATTTATTCACCATTTTAACTAGGAATATGCAAGATATTAAGGTAAATACCATAAGCCTTAGGGCTCCCCCACAAAGGACTTACATAAATAAATAAGTCATAGATACAAAAATATATGCATTACATAGAAATATATTTTCAAAGATTTAAAAATAAACTCTCGTGAAGCTTCAGAGCAGAGCAATATCCTTTGGAACACTGTGAAATCTGGTGCTAAGCACCTAGTACAAAATACTGTCAAGTGGCCCCCAGGTTCCCACAACTGTTGTTGAAACAAATCTACATAAAGCCAAATTCTGGCTCCACTGTCCTGATTTGATCCCTTTCCATTTGAGACAGTCATAGAAATTTTTAATTTCTTTCTTTCACTAAACAAAGACAAATATTACTAAAACTTTTATCCATTAGTCCTATGTCTTCCTCTGATGATTTTCAGAGTCAATTCATTTTCCTTTTAAAATTATAATTTAAAAAATTAATAAGCCTTATCCTGTCCTATGTGTTATTTTAAAATAAATGTCCTTATTTGAAATATGAAATAAATCTCCCAATTTCTAATATCCTTGAATTTTATTACTATCTCATTAACATTTTCTGTGAATTAATTTATCAAACAATAAAGTTTCCATAAAGTTATCATTAATAAATGACATTGTTAGTATCATTCAAATGACCAAAGATCTATATAGTACAAATACCAAACTCCTATCCTTCCCCTTTGTTCATAAGGCTGTCATAATTCTTGGTAAAAATCTATGTATACATCTATGATATTCCATCAAAACATCAGTTGAGTATCTTTTTCAAAAATTTGAAAGTGAATTTTAATTGTATTATTCGATCACAGTGAATCAATTTGATTCACAATGAGTCTTATTGATCAACTTATCCTTTCCTAAAGCTCAGTTTTGTAAATAATCTGCCTCATATTATGCTAAGTTCTCTTGTGCTCTGTGTGTTCTATGAAACACATCTACAACCATTCTAAATCAGCCAGTTTTTAAATGACAATGAGGCTTAAGAAATCTCAGCTTATATCTGCATTTATCTAAAAAGTAACCCCTAACCTGCATAGAAAATGGATACATAACTCATATTTATATTAATAGCTATGTATACTAAATTAAAAGATAATTAAGTAAATATAATTTTCTTCTTTAGCAGTTACAAAGGTCCCTAACCAGAGATTTACAAGAAAAAACAGTTTAAAATATTCTTACTCTTGCTTTAAAGAAATAAAAACTATTAAAGAAGTAGTTCAGCAAATATGGGTGTCTAGAAGATCTTATGATATAGTTCTACTTAATAAAATTAGTTAATAATCTGATGTACTCAATGAACTGTTTATATTCCTCCAAATATATATGCTACTTTCCCAAATCCTAAGCTGATAGGTAGTATGAAGAAGTGCAGCCTTTGGGAGGTAATTCAGCAAGAGGTGGAGACCTCCTGAATGGGATCAGAGCTCTTTATGCAAGAGAACTCAGAGGCCAAGCCAGTCCCTCCCACCCCAAAAGGCACAGCAAGAAGTCTTTCTCTGTGGGAACAGGGCAGTTCCCAGACACTGAATCTGCCAGCGTCTTGAACATCATGGACTCACCACCGCCAGCACTGCAAGAAATACTGTCAATTTATGTTGTTTGTAAGCCACAAAGTTCATAGTATTCTGTAATCACAGCCAAGATGACTAAAATAGGGTATATTCACTTTCATATGCATTGTAAATCAGAGTTTTTTCCTCTTATTTTTATCACTAACACTAAACTTAGGAGACTATTTTGAGGGAGGGAACAAGATCACAGCTAACATTGCCACGGTTTTCATGGATTAGTTCCAGATTTTATGATTTTCCTGGCCTACATTCTGTCCACCTCAGTCTTCCCTGTAACTTGTACCATATGTGGAGCTCTCAAGGCCTCCTTTCACAACAAATTGTGGAAAGAGGGCTTCGCTTTTACTTGATAGGCTGGATCCTCACTCTTCTAAGTGGTCAGGTACCACAGCCTATGAAAGGGCAGGAGGCCCTGTTGGTGGACAATGAAATGGAAGTCAGTCTGCTCTGTGTATTTTATCACTTTCTCAGACACAATAAAATGTAAAATATTGTGCCGCCTGGGAAAATTTTCTCAAGCACAAATGGAAATTAGTTTGATGCCTGAAAATAATATCTGCTAAATCTCTGAACAATAAATATCCAAGGCCAGATAATAATGACTTGTTATTAAAAAGAACCAGATGGGAACAAGGCTAAAGAGGTGCTTGGGGTAAATCACGCTGCCTGACACTGGAGCTCTGGAATCAGCAGACGTGCTTTTCCCTGATTTCTTTTAGTGCCTCTAATGATGACACTCGTGATGCCTGAACTAAGACATAGAAGGAACCAGAATCTGGAACTTCCCACTAAAAATGTTCTCTCTTCTCATATGTCCCCAAAGCTCACACACGTAGAAGCAGATCTGAATGAAAGCAAAGGGAGACCTCTGCAAAACTTCAAGATGCTGTTTACCATGTTTTGGGCACTGCTTTTGCTGCTATTGCCCTACCACATGATCCGTTTCTTCCTCCTACCTGGCCTGTCCCAAGACACCATGTGCAGGATGGACAGGGGAAGCAGATTTGTCAGAACCAGCTCCTAATCAAAACTCCTTTTCCCTTGGGTCTTCTCATCTCAGTGATGTACTCAAAGTAAAATAATTAAATGAACTATATTTAATTCATTTCCAGACATAAATTATTTCTTCAATTTATTGTGCATTTTCACTCTATTTGTGAACTGACATATTTTCATGTATCAATTCTACTTCTGAGGATTTATCATCACAGAATAATTATACATGAAGTATAAAACTGTGATGTTTTTCTAGAAACACTATTTTTACCAAAAATATTTAAAATAGAAATAGCTCATAAGAGAAGTAAAGATTTAATAAAATATGTTACATATTATATTGTCATTAAAATTGTGTTTGTATAAATGTACATCCCACATTGTAAGGTACTTATATATTCAGTAAAAAGATAATTTTATCAGCATAGAAGCCCATATTTTAAAAGATAACATGGATCGTGTAGATACTCTCTTGTGTATGTGTAGGAATGTGTCAGGCACAGTGCTAAGCACTGGTAAAAATACAGATAGACACTGGCCAAAGTCAATTGACATAAATGCAACTTGTGTTTTATTCCTAAATGTATCTTTTTGCTTGGCATAAAAGACTTGTAATATTAAACTAATAATATTAACATTTTTATAATTACTAATTGTTTGCTTTTTTTCCCCCAGACTGCCAGAAACATAGTCATTTAAAGAGCAGTTTTTGGGTGGTCATCAGAGTTTGTGAGTGAGAAAAACAAGAGTGTGTTGACTAATTGGTAAAATTTCTGAGGCCATCCAGCACAGAATGTTGAATGGAATTAATATTATATTTTTACCTGAAATTTCCAAGAAGAATATTTCAAGGTCCTTCACCCCCACACACATATACAGGATCACTATGATGATTGAAGTTTTCATCAATTTGCTTATGCTAATCCTTTTTAATGTGTATATACATCAAGTCTTCACTTTCTACACCTTGAATATACACAACTTTTGCCAGTGATACCTCAATAAAGCTGGCAGAAAAGGCAGCATTAAGAAAATTTTGAAGTGCCACGTGTGCGTATAAATACTAAAGTCCTGCTATTCTGGCCTCTTCTCAAGAAATTTTCATACTTCCTGGGGCCACCCCAATACAGAGAAGTGTGAACTGTACCATAATTCTTATTTCTAGAACCCTGAGACCTTTTGATTTCCTCCTATAAACTTTTTACTGGAACTTCTAAATCCACTATAAAAATATAAGCGAGAGTTATTTTTGATAGAAATTGATCGAGCAAAATTTATCAACCTTAAAACAAATGAACTAAAGAGTTCTTACTAAAGAAAAGGTCAGGCTATCTAGAGAAAAGTCAACTTAGAAACCAAACATTGCTGACTCTTGGCCTGATTAGGAAATACTCAGAGAATTACTGCCACAGTGTTTGAATCAGTTAGACCAACAAGATAAGAGGGGACAACACTGAACAATGTTGTACTTGGAAGTCAAGATTTAATTTAGGTCTGTTGCAAAGGAAAAGTAGATCATCTGTTTTGCTGAATAATACCCATATTTCTGATTTTATGGAAGACAAAGTGAATCTAGGAGAAATGGTTATGCTATTTCTCTCATACAGCCCATTTTTTTTTTCTGTAGGAAACTATGGAGATAAAAAGTAAAGAGGAAGAAAAACATGTGAGCACATTTCTTTGATAGCATTCTGCTGCAGAGGTTTAGACATTCCTGACTAGACTAGAAAATTATTTTCCATTCATTGCTGTTAGTTTATTAAAAGTCAGTGTCCACTTCTATTCCGCTTTTTAGAAATGTGAAATCAATGTTCAAATTCAACAATACAGAGGACATAGTGTTGGATAAATGTTTCACTTTCATCAGTCTTTTCCTTTTTATGAGATATTATATTGACTTGCTGAAATCATCGTCATGGCTGCAGCTAGAAACCACAGTTCCAAGTAGAATCCTGGCCTGTGAGTCACATTGAACACTGTAAAAATTCACTTTTACTGAGTGACTGGCTGATACAAACTGAATATCTGTTATGAAAAATACTAAGTGAGACGCATTGAGAAGTTTTCAGGTTTGGGCACTTAAAAAAAATTGGATTACTAAAATGAACATTACCCACTGAGCACTCTTCAAACGGTAAAACAATTCAGTTTTCAGGTTTCTAGACTAGAGATGTTCAACCTCTAGGACTGCTATAGAGAACTTGTACAAAGAAAGATTGAGAGGCTCATCATCTTAGTTTAAGCACATTTTAAATATATTTTTATACCATGGACGTAGATTGCTAAACAAATAATATACTAATGATTTAAACTTCAGTCACTTGAGATTTTTAAAATATTAATTACTAGTAAGATGGGAGATTGTTTTTTAAAAACGCAGTGTGGAAAGAAGTCACTGACCTTTCACAGCTCTATTTAGTTGAAGACTAAGTGACAAATTACACTAAATATGTCTCATTTTTTACAAAGATATAAAAAATAGAAAGCAAACTGTATTTCACAAAAATACATTAATTTTATTTTGCATTGGGCATTTGTCAGCTTTCCCATGACTGGCACAAAATGTCTGCCACCTACAACTTAAAGGATTTATTTTGTTCCATGTTCCAGTGGGTTCAGTCCATGGTTTGCTCACTACAATATAGGGACAGCTAAAAGGATCTGGTAGCGGAAAACTGGTCACATCGTAACAACCAGGCAGCAAAGAGAGGAGCAGAGCCCAGGATAAGAACACACCCTCCCAGATCATTGTCCTAAGTAGCCCATATCTTTGCATTAGGCCACATCTCTGAACACACAAGGTTTGAAGAGACATGTTAGATCTAACACATAGCACCACTAGACAAACAGCATTTCTCTAACTCATAAAATCTCTTTCATATATTTTTCCTTTATCATTGGATAAAAGTACTAAATATAATAATCTAGTATAGAATGAAATATATCAAAACTAAACATTTTATTTGTAGATATATTTCTATATATTGAAATCTCAATATGGAAAATTGTTGCATATTTCTTCACTATTTCTTTTCTCAATTTTTATTTCATACTAATGTTAGTATACATCATTCCTTCTTCTCCAAAATGAAATCATTCTTATATTCACTAATTTTTATCCTCAACCAAGGATGATTACTGTTGAACCGAGTATGTGCTTACGTATATCTTTTTATACAATGATACTCTATACCTAATACTGGTGTAGTATGCTGGAAATATATGCATGTTTTAAGTCTTTGTGTCTTTTCTATTAAATTTTTTTCCATCAGTCTTTTAGCTGGCCTCTTTCTGTTTCTTATTCCTGGCTAACTCTTCAAAACACACCCTTCAAAATTCTATTAGCTTTTTATTGCTTTATAATAAATTAATACAAGCTTAATGACCTGAATAACATCCATGTGTCATACTGCAGGCTCTGTAGATCAGAAACTGGGTGATTAGAAAGCTGGACTCTTTCTGGACTCTTCTCTGGCATTTTTGGAGGAAGAATCTGCTTCAGGCTCATCAGGTCACTGGCGGAAGTTAGTTCCTTGTGTTTGTGTGATGGACGATCCTGTTTGCTGCCTGTTCATCATCTAGAGTTGCTTGACTCAGAAGCCTGCTTCCATTTCTTCTCTTGTTGCCTCTCTATCTTCAACTAGCAGTAGCACATTGACTCCTCCTTGTCCTGCCTTTGTCTTCCTCTTTACCACAGCTCTCGCCTTTGCCAGGAGCTGGTGAAAGTTCTCTGGTTTTAAGGGTTTATGTGATTAATTGAAGTTGATCAGATAATCTCCCTATCTTCAAGCCAAATGTTTCCTACGACAGACCACAATGATAGCATTAAAATCCCATCATATTCATGGGATTAGGAAGCGTGGAATCCTGAAGGGTTGTTTCTAAAAAGTCTGTTAGCCATAAACATCTAACTCGAATTTTGCTACCTGTACAAAACCTTAGGCATCTGCATAATCTCTTCTTCCTCCCTACTTGAACAAATGCCTTTTACAACATGCCATTGAAGTGTTCATCACACTGAGTTACAATGTCTGATATTTTTGTCTGTCCTTCTAAGGCTTCCTAATCATGTAACCTTTGTCTGCAGCCTGTGCTAAGCAACACCACAGATCTTCTCTGACAAATATATATGGAACAGTTGACATGAATGTTTAATGCTAAAGAAAAAGTAATGTTCGCTCAAGGTACACTCCAGTTCTGAATAACTGGGTTTTGAAAATAAATAATCTGAACACATATATAAAATTATCAGCTAACCACACTAGTCATTTAATAAAAATTTTACTTTCAAAATAATTTGAAAATATTTCTAAAATTTATTAAGAATGCATTATATTGTGTTAACTTCTTTATTACATTCAGTCAAAATGTTTTCATTTTACAGATGCATAAACTGAGACCAAGAGGAGATAAGTCACTTCTCCATGATCAAGTGACTATAAGGAAGCATAAGCAACACTGTACATTTTAAAGGCCCAGGCATTCTGTTACTTTTCTTCATTACTTTGATATTTATTGATAACCAGCAATGTGCCAGGTATTGTATTATCTTTGCTAAATAGACTTTGAGTGCTCAAATATTGTCAGTAATAATATCTTTATCATTTGTATTTTTCCCACTTACTACATACACAAAATTAGCAAGCCATTACTCTCTATGGTAATGTTACTACGTTGATGTTTATAGTTAATATACATTTAAAACCATCTGTCATTCATCTTCCTTTGATGTGAATGCTGTATATTTGTGAAGATATATGAACAATAATAACATTATACTTCATAATATGTTAATCACTGAAAACTTTATGTGGAAAACAACTAGCAAGACCATCCCCTCTCGCCCAACTGTGATCTCATCATACTTGAGGACACTGTATAAACCACAGATTTAATGGGCATGGAGAAGCTGCACGTGCTTATAGTTAATGTAGCTTCACTGCCTCGAGGAGCTGTGTCTAAGAGCAGCTTTTTTGTTACAAAACAATGCCACACTCAGATACCGGACATCTTACTGCTCAGGCTTCTGATGCCATATTTTTAAAAAGTGATCCAGTAAATAAAGCAAGTATTAACTGGGAAATAAAATGTGTGCCTTCTCAATTAACCTATAACAGTACACTAATGTTGTGAAATATATAAACACGAGTTATTACAGTTCCTCAAATGGCCCTTGAAATGTACAAGGATTGAAAGTATACTGCCTTATTGGTATTGTAAGCATCTATAATATCTGCAATTGAGAGGAACTCTTAAGAAATATCAAAAAAAACTTCAAAGCAATCTTTGGGAGTTATGTTATAAAAAGAAATAAAAATTTAGGAGAATTTGATTTCCCATTTCTCTCACCATATCTTTGATATCCATCATCAGGTTTGAGTTCAAGTGACTGCAAAGGAGTGTTTATGAGGAGTGAAGAGAGAACCAATTTATGTAAATAATAAATCATGTTTATAAGGACTGTATGAGCCCAGAGCCAAGGCCAGAAAGAGAAGCAACAATTTATATACCAGGAAAATTATTCCTAAGTCATAAAGGACAGTTTGTCAGCAGAGACAGTTTATTTATGTAAATATAAATGGGAACAGCACTGCACACCAAAAATAGACTCTAAATTCTAGTATATTAACATTCCAATAGTCCAACACCAACTTGACGTTCTTCTCCAGTCACCTGCAGTGCCCCCACTTTGTAATCACCCACTTCCATATTTACTATTAGGAGAAAAAGGGGGACAGAGTCTGTATTCATTGTTTTTTTTTTTTATTCTCCCCCCTCAGTAAACTAGGAATGAAGATGCAATTTTAAGTTTTAGGTCCTCTTTCACCATGCAGATAATTATTCACCTGGTGGCTACAACTAAGCTGAGATTTCTGTTGCCATCATCATGTCATTTTTAATTTCTATCACTGGATTAAATTCCAAGCACAGCTCAAGAGCACATTGGTCATCCCACCCATCAGCAAGCCTGCTTTTCCCCAAGAGTTACACCAGACGTAAGTCTCAGCACCATTGGGCAAAGAGCTCTTAACATATTTCACTGTAAAGGAGGAAAAAAGTGATTAAGATGCAGTAAATTATAATTTCACATGTGTAAAAGAAATGAGCCATTCCTTTTTCCCATGTAGGCTCAGAGGATATTTCGATTATCCTGTAAAAAAAGTACCACACCTGTGATTCAGAAACAGACTACGTAATAGAACTACACACAAGTGTATGCACACATTAACACAGAATCAACACCTTCAAATCAAGTATCTCCAGAGGATTCCATGTTGAACTGTCACCCACTATTTCTTCAGTCTGACCATCTGCATAGGATACTGTTTTTCTTGGTTTTTACCCAACAACAAAAAAAGACAAAGTGGCCTGAGTTTATGTTTTGTCTTTTAAGAGAGAAAATGACAAAAATTTTCTTCTCATATCTACAAGTTGTAAGACTAGAAGCATTTTAGAGAATAAGAAGGAACTTTTATTACAGTACTTTGACATTCATCAGACATTTTTCTACCAAATATATATATATATTTTTAAAAATCTGAAAGATAATACTGAAATACACTCTGACACATCATTTGAATAAATTCTTTCACTCATTGAGAAATTTTATGTACAAGTCATAGTTTCAGAATTTTTTTCTCTGATGTTGGGTGTGGTATTTTCAAATAGTTAAATTTCCCTCGGTTGCTCTAGAATTTGCAACATGATGATGATGGTGGTGACAATAGTCACTACCAGGACAAGGAACTACTCTAAGTACTTTACGTACATTAATGCACATACCCTCACGCCAGGGGAGTGAACCCCATCAGAAAAGCTGAGCAACTTTCTTAAGGTTACAAAGCCAGCAAATGGAAAAGCTGTTGCTGAAGTCTGAGCAGTTTGGTCCCCGTGTCCAGTTGTATAAGTCAATGTCTCTTGATTTTCTGTATAGAAAGAGAACAATAATACATCCCTGGCACTGTTTTCAAAATTGTATAAAATCATTGATATAAAGTTCTGAGCACTGTCCTCAGTGCACAGCCATGGTGAATGTTTTTATCTTTACTAAATATAGCAATTTTCTTGTAAGGCTCCACCTTCTGTTTCATTGTGAATTTCTTGATGATAAATCTATATTCATTCATTTGTTCATTCACTCATCTCACAAATATTCACCAAATAATTGCTGTGGGCTGCAATTTATACCATACCCTACAAAAATTTATCCTTGAAAAGTTAGGGATGGTAGAGTGATAAGTTTTCCTTCAAGGGCTTTGCACTTAGCATTCCCTCTAGAAAGCTGTTTCCCATGAAATGTCTAGGCTTGCTTCCTTAATTTATGTTCCCACCTCAAATTCTAAATGTTCAGAGAAACTTTCTCTGAATACCTTACTAAAAATTAATGCTATTTACTTGCTCTACTTATATTCACTACAGTCATACCCATAAGAAAGTAAATTCCATATATAACAGGACTGCCAATTCCATATACAGAATGGACAGCTAATAAAGTTTCACTATATTGATGATAAAGAAGAAAGCAGAAAGGAAAAGATAGAAGGATAGAAACATCCAGTCATCTTTTGCCAAAAAAAAAAAAAATCCATTACTCAAAAGTTGTATACCACTGTCCATTTATATTGAGAAGAAATTATTGCACAATGTATAAAAAGGCCCAGAGAAGAGATTTTCAAATACTATTACCCCAAAACAACATATGACTTGAGAGGCCATGGCCCACTTCCGTCATGTGCAGGCAACTGCATCCAGAAATGCAATAGGTCTGAATAATCACCTCAACTACTTTGGAGCTCAGTGACAACTCCACCTGAACATGTCCAAGGAGAACCTGAAGGCAGTGGGAATTTCTGTCAGGAAACACTTCACTTCCTTTAGAGAACAGAGGGTGAATGAAATAGTAGTATTCTGAAATTTTGTATACTAATTTGTTTTCTGCTTCCATGCCTCATTAATGTCAATCTGCTCTGTGATAATTAACTACTCTCAGGAAAATGGCAAAAATGCAGCATGAATAATAGTCCAAGAAAATAAGACAGGAGAAAATATTAAACCCGTGCTACTTTTTCTTCTACAGGGAGTAGCTCTAATTTATTACAAATTGTGTCAATAACTGTTATCAAACCAAAGTAAATTGGGCAGCAAACACTGTCTTTGTTGTAGAATCTGAAGCTACCTTTATGGGTAAATAATTCCTGGATATGTATATCTTTTTACTTTCACCAGGTGGAAACGCTAATGCTTTGACTAAACGCAGGATGTTTTATTCTAAACATTTATCTGTTCCCTGGATACAAGCCTAGGCAGTCCCATAAATGCCTGGAGACACTGATTATGATGAAATCTAGACAAGGCTGGCACTTCAGCAACCAGTCTGAGGTCAGTGCCTATCTGCACTCCTACACCACCAGAGGAATATATTTCTATGTGCTTACAGAGAAAAGCAAAATGACTTGAACAGAAAACAGCTTTCTGCAGTTTGCCAACACTAGTCAAAACAGTATCTTTCTGTTTCTTTATTTCACATAAACACAGAAACCTGAAAGTGAATTTATCATGAGTGACTTAAGAAAACCAATTTTTTTTCCATTGCTGGAGGGGTTTCCAGCTGATTTCCCCATCCTGTTTAAAATCTGCCTGCCTTAGTACACTGTTCCTATGAACCCGAAGGTAGCTCTATATGACAAAATGCTCTCAGGGGAAAATAAATTGAAAGCATGAAGGGGAGTGTGCATAATTTAATGTCAAACATTCACATGAAATCTCTTCCTAATTTTCTATATAATAATTTTATTTCCTTTGAGTTGAATAGTAAGAATATACAATCCTGAGTGTGTTTCCCCAAATGTCAAAATACCAACACATGTCAAAGATGTCACTGGTGCAGCATGTCAAAAGTTGTAATAGAAAAAATTCCACTGGCCCAACCAGTCAGGGCCTGCCCTGACTGTCTTATCTGTCCTCTTCTGTCCTTCTTCTCATCAGTTCCCTTTTTATACCTTCCCAGATCAAACACCATAGCCTTTTGCATTCTGAAGCCCCCTTCTCAGTATTTAGAGGGGAAAGTGATTTCTCCCTCATTTGTTAACCCTCCCACCACCAGGTTTTCCTCATCCTCAGTTTTGCAGAAAGAGGATTGGCCTGTCTTCCTAAGAGCAAACAGTCCTACATACTAACTGTTAGCAATAGGTCTGTGTTTGCCTGGCCCTCTCAGCAAGTCTAGTAAGGGAAAATCAAAAGTGCCTGTAGCATGTGACCCCAGAACTGGTACTTCCTCAGTAGTAATCACCCTGGTTCTTTCCTCAACTTTCTTAGGCTACAATAATTTCACTATCTCTGAATGACCATGTACCTTGTAATTGACATCATGGGTTCCATACAAACCAAATAATGCCCTATATTTCAGCCTTTAATTATCCAAACAAACACAAATTCACACACACACACACACACACACACACACACATACACCCCAAAATTATTTTATGTTTTTATCAGTGAAATCATAAAAGTCTACTGCTTTAATGCATGAAACAATAATTTAAATTCTTAAATTCTTATTTACTTAGATAATTGAAGTGTTGAGAAGTGGAAAAAAAGAAGATTGAGTTTTATTTTAATCGAACTTGAAATTTGTCCAGCCAGCATTCAGGACTTCACCATGAGAGACAGTGAGTTAATTGTGTCCCCATGAAAACCAACTAAATTTACTTGGTAAAATTGCCTACATTGTTACTATCATGAAAGGGAGGATCAATAAATTCAATAGTTAGTACGGGTGGGATTTGTGAAATTAGGGCTATACTACAGAGCTGGAAACAAACCCTTGATAAAAAAGGAGAACTGTATTAGTTTTGAAAGAATATCAAAAAGAAGGAAGATGTGCAGCTCATTAGTTCCTTCACACCTGTCATCTACTCGCAAGGTACAGCTAAATGGAGCCTTGGAACCGTGAAAAGGAGAGAAGCAGAGACCACAGAGCAAGAGAAGAAGAAGTTGTGGGAGAGCAGAATTGAACTGGGCACATTCTTGGGGACTAGGGGAAAGCCAAGCCCACCAGCCAGAGAGGATAAGAAGAAGTGGTGTAAGCAGGCAGCCCGAGACTCTCCATTGAAGGATCACTTGAAGGACAGTCATTCTGAGACACAGTTTTGCCAAATTCCTCCATTTGGTCTCAAACCTGCCATTCTCCTGCCTCAGCTCTGCAGGAGTTGGGTTTACAAGAAAATATTAAACCCGTGCTACTTTTTCTTCTACAGGGAGTAGCTCTAATTTATCACAAATTGTGTCAATAACTGTTACCAAACCAAAGTAAATTGGTCAGTGAACACTGTCTTTGTTGTAGAATTTGAAGCTATCTTTATGGGTAAATAATTGGTCTCAAACCTGCCATTCTCCTGCCTCGGCTCTGCAGGAGTTGGGTTTACAGACCTGTGCCACCTGGCCAGCTGACACCACTTAATTTGTGGTTCCTCCTATTTTTCTAAAAAGTGATCCCCTACCCTGGCAGGGCATTTTAGCACATGTTTGTACTCTGAGACACTGAGGAGCTGGGCCAGGGATTTAGTTCAATGATTCCACCATCTGCTTAGCAAATTCAAGGTTCGGAGTTTGATCTCTGTTAACCACAATGGTGGGTATGGTGAGTCATGCCTACCAGCAATCAGTACCCCATACTACAATGCCTGGCACTCATGCCTGTAATCCTAGCAGGCAGGAGGAAGAGACAGGAGGATTGCTATGAGTTCTAGGCTTGCCTGGGCTACATAGTGAACTCAGGGCCAGTCTGAATGAAAAAAGCAAGACCCTGTGTTAGAGAGAGAGAGAGAAAGACAGAGAGAGAGAGACAGAGAGAGAGAGACTGAGGAGCCTGAGGCAGAAAGATTGCAAGTTTGAGGCCAGCCTGAGAAACTTGGCAAGACTCTGGCTCAGAATAAATAATGGCAGGGTATCTGCTTGGCCTTAGATTCAGTCCTCAGTAACACCCACTCCTCTCCAAAAAGTCACCTTCCTGTCCCAATTAGCAACGTTCTGCCAAAATGCCATAATTGCATTTGAGTTTCAGTTTCTGAAAAGGCTGCTGCCAGGTTAAGTGATGATTTTTGAGATGAAAAAGTAACACAAAAATGATGTCTGTTGGCAAAAGTCAGAGAGCATTTCTGATAATTTCCAAGAAAAACCAGACACAGTTCTCCACTGGCTTCCCCTGCTTGCAGTAGGGAGGCTGACAGGTCTCAGCAGCTCAAGAAACAGCTTTGGGAGCCTGTTGTTGGCATGAAAACTGGTTCTTGCTTCTTGATGTGTCCTGAGAAAACCAAAAATACTTTTTTGATTCAGCCTTGGGTACATTCCTGACAAGGTAGTCAGACCTCAGAAATTATAGTATGTTTAAAGAGAGAATTGCAGGATAGCCATGTGAGCTATGTTCACTAAAATAAATACAATAAAAGACAGAAGACAGAACACTTAGAAAATAAAATATGACTATTTTCCCTGCTTAAATCACTCTGAGTATGTCATTTTTGTTGCAGGTGGATGGTCTCACTTCCCATCAATACATGCTCATCAGAGCTCTCTATGGAGTTTACATGCTTGTCTGCATACTGTGGGGGATGTGGAACTGCTCTGGATTTATCATCAGAGTGGTGAGAAAAATATGTCCAAATATTAGCTATCATGCAACGCAGACAGCGAAGAGTCATATGAAATGGGCAGGAAATTGCTATGGAATCACAGAAGAGAATGGAACATCCATCTAGTTGCTACAACAGAGAAATTCTTTTTTTTTTTTTTTTTTTTTTTTTTTTTTTTAGGTTTTTTGAGACAGGGTCTCGCTTTTTGTGGTTTAGGCTGGCCCTGAGCTCAGCCTGAAACTCACATCACAATCCTCCTGCCTCTGCCTCCCGAGTGCTGGGATTACAGGCGTGAGCCACCACGCCCGGCACAGTGGTATGTGGTATTGGTTGCTGCTGGGTCCACACCCAGTATTGTTATGTGGTTACCGGGGAATCGAACCCGGGCCCTTGCGCTTGCAAGACAGGCGCCGGAACCACTGAGCTAACTCCCCGG